>ML427150.1:0-85014 GCA_005239525.1 Nicotiana knightiana | reverse complement strand
TTTGACACCTCAATTTTCTTAAAGCTAGATATTATTGGCCATATTCCAATATTTATATTCAAAGTATGTTTTCTAGTGTTAGATTTTAGGCATGGGAGCTGCCTCGAAGGTAAGCTCATAATGGACCAAGCCCGAGTTGGAAAATGGAATAATTAGCATGGGAATCAAGGTGTTCGTTGGAGATCGAAATCGAGCACGACTAGCTTCGAGTGAACCGTGATAATGGAATGGCGAGATATTAGCAACCAACCAAAGATCTCGGCGAAAATTCCGGAAGAGATCGAATCAAGTGGTTATTAACACCAATCGTGGGATTTATTTCCGTTATTATTATTTTTATTATCTTTCTTTTTGGTGGAAATAAATCTTATTATTCAATCATCCAGAACCAAAACACATACAAATGTTCATATCATTCTTTTTCCTATCCTTTCCTGCCTTTCCTGTACCACTATTATCTTCCTATATCACTATTATTTCCTTTGTTTCCTATCTATATATTCCTATACATTTTGTGTCTATTTCCTGCAACCTATTTGTATAGTTTCGCAATCCAGCTCATCTCTTTCTGTTTCTTCTTCTTCTTCTGTATAACTTCCAAGCATCTACGTTTACATGTGTATTGTATTTGCTCCAGTACTGTTCGAGATCTTGGGACTTTCTGCATCCAGACTGCTTCATTTCTGGCTTTCCAGATGTGGTATATGATTGCTGTCACCACTGCCTGTGTGAACGATCCCTGTCACCTCTGTGTTCTTTATATTCATCCCAAACCATTTGAGCACCTCTTCTAAAAACATCTTAGAGAATGTGTATTTCCGTTATTAGAATTGTACCTTATTTAGGATTCGTCTGTTATATAAAGAGGGATCCCATTCATTTGTAACATTATCATTATTCACTGATAAAGAATATACACATTGCTCTCTATTTCACTTACCATCAACACTCGATAAATTCTACGAGCTTAACCTGGGATTGGAGGAATAAATACACCGAGTACTTGAAGAATGGAAAGCTCCCATCGGACCCTAAAGAATCGAGGGCCTTATGTACTAAAGCTGCTCGTTTCACACTGGCCGAAGACGGAACATTATACAGAAGGACATTTGATGGACCATTGGCAGTATGTTTGGGACCAGGAGACACTGATTATGTTCTACGAGAGGTCCATGAAAGAACTTATGTGAACCATTCCGGCACCGAGTCACTAATTCGCAAAGTCATTAGATCAGGATACTACTGGGATAACATGGAAAAAGACTCTAAGGAGTTTGTTAAAAAATGTGATAAATGTCAAAGGTTTGCACCGATGATCCACCAGCCCAGATAACAACTTCACTCGTTCCTATCCCCATGGTCATTCATGAAATGGGGGATGGACATCGTCGGCCCTCTGCCATCGGCCCCAGGTAAAGCTAAGTTCATTTTGTTTATGACTGACTATTTCTCTAAAAGGGTTGAAGCACAAGCTTTTGAGAAATTCAGAGAGAAAGACGTTATAGACTTCATCTGGGATCACATCACATGTTGATTTGGGATACCCGCATAAATAGTATGCGACAACGGTAAATAATTTATCGGCAACAAAGTAACGAAATTACTCGAAAACCATAAAATAAAAAGGATATTGTCAACACCGTATCACCTTAGTGGGAATGGACAGGACGAATCGAAGAACAAGACTATCATCCAAAACCTGAAGAAAAGGTTGAATGAAGCTAAAGGGAAATGGAGAGAAATTCTGCCCGAAGTCCTTTAGGCATTTCGAGTAACATCAATGTCCAGCATAAGAGCAACTCCGTTTTCCCTTGTATATGGCTCTGAAGCCTTGATTCCAGTCGAAGTTGGAGAACCTTGTGCCAAGTTTCGATATACAACAGAGGAATCGAATCGCGAGGCTATGAATACTAGCCTCGAATTGTTAGATGAAAAATAAGAAGCTGCACTCGTTCGAATGGCTGCACAAAAGCAACGAATCGAAAGGTACTACAATAGAAAAACCAACCTTCACCACTTCAGAGTTGGGGATTCAGCCCTAAGGAAAGTCACCATCAACAATCGAGACCATTTAGACATGACAGGGATCCTACTGGAGATACCGACACATCGATTAAGCCTGGACCCTAAGTTCAGACGGGTGAAGCAAAAGAGAAGGTCCCAGTCCGAGGTAAAGCACGCCTTCATAAAGGACGAGGTAACTAAACTTCTCAAAATAGGGTCCATTCGGGAGGTGAAGTATCCCGAATGGTTAGCTAAAAAACATGCTATCTCAGAGGAAAAGTAAGTAAAAGTCTGTATTTGGAACTTTATTATACAAGTGTATTGATTATATATTATATGAAGCACAAAATGAAATATTGTGGGGTGTTGTTGTTGACTAATCAACTATTTTAATTTTCTTACTTGAAGCTGGAAGTTTAGAATTTCACGCAAGTATTATTNCTCCAGTACTGTTCGAGATCTTGGGACTTTCTGCATCCAGACTGCTTCATTTCTGGCTTTCCAGATGTGGTATATGATTGCTGCCACCACTGCCGTTCATTTGTAACATCATCATTATTCACTGATAAAGAATATAGACATTGCTCTCTATTTCACTTACCATCAACACTCGATAAATTCTACGAGAATTTCACGCAAGTATTATATAGTCATTTATCCAAATTTAATAAACAATTGACCAGAACTTCTCTATATACATGAGTACTTTCCATTCAATTTTATCTTTTTAAAATATTTTTCTTCTCTGTCAATGAGAAACAATAGCTATCCAAGTAGAGGGGAAAGATGTGTGATCACACTTAGGATTAAATATTCACACAGATTAAAAAACATGCTATCTCAGAAGAGAATTAAGTAGAAGTCTGTCAAGACTCTACAATCAGTAATCTGTCGAAGAAAGTAAATGAAGATTCAAGAATTTTTGAACACCTCAATTTTCCTAAAGCTAGATATTATTAGCCATATTCCAATATTTATATTCAAAATTTGTTTCTAGTGTTAGATTTTAGGCATGAGAGCTACCTCGAAGGTAAGCTCGTAATGGACCAAGCCCGAGTTCGAAGATGGAATATTTGGCATGGAAATCAAGGTGTTCGTTGGAGATCGAAATCGAACATGACTAGCTTCGAGTGAAGTGTGATAACGGAATGTCGAGATATTAGCAATTGACCAAAGATCTCGGCGGAAATCCCGGAACATATTGAATCAAGTGGTTATTGACGCCAACCGTGGGATTTATTTTCGTTATTAGAAGTGTACCTTATATAGGATTCCTCCGTTATATAAAGAGGGATCTCATTCATTTGTAACATCATCATTATTCACTGATAAAGAATATACATGGTGCTCTCTATTTCACTTACTATCTATTATTGTTCATTACTGTTCTTGTTATCCAACCTCGAGACCATCTCGAATCGAGGTCGAAAGCACTACTTGAGCACTGGTTTGGTTTACTTTACTATTCGATTTATTCATTTAATTCGTTGTTTATCAATTGGTATTGAATTAGATCATGTATCCTTAAGACCACAATATAAGTTTAATTGTTACTCAAATTTAGGGTAAACAGTTTGGCGTCCACTGTGGGGCTAAGGATAATAGTGATTGTTCAGTACTGATTCTGGTAAAACACACTATTTTATGCTTGTTCTTGTCAAGAATTTTTGTTTTCAAGTTGAAACATTTCAAACTCACAAAACGAATCCACACACAATGACAATGGCCTCGGACTTCACGGGGAAAACGAAATGTGATTGCTCCAGGAATCGAGGTGCCATAGGCTAATCTCGGGGGAGTACCACCTGTCAACCCAGTCGACGTCATTTCGCATATTACTCTGAATGCGGACTTAGGCACAGACCTCGAGGGGAGTGTACACAGAGAAGGTTGGTATGATGGCCCAGGTACACAGGGCAGAGGAGATGAAGGAGTTAGTCTTCAAGTGATATTCGAAATTCTTCAAGCTCAACAAGTCGCCATTGCTCAGTTACAAAATCAACACAGAGCTCCAAATAGGGTCGAGCCAATACCGGAAAGATCGAGTGATAACACATCGGGGACCGATCCTGCTATAATGAAAATGCTAGAGGAGCTCACCAAGAGAAATGGGTCAGGAGGGCAGAAGATCGAGGCTAATGATAAAAAGGTGGATACTTACAACTCCGAGTTGATCAGAAATCGAGGGCACCACCGATTTTGAAAGGAATGGATTCGAAGAATTTTGTGAAAAAATCTTTCCCTCTGAGTGCGGATCCAAAGCCCATTCCAAAGAAGTTCTGTATGCGTGACATACCCAAATATAATGGGACCACCCACCCCAATGAGCATGTTACCTCTTACATATGCGCCATTAAGGGTAATGACTTGGAGGATGATGAGATCGAGTCTGTGTTGTTGAAAAAGTTCGTAGAGACCCTGTCGAAGGGGGAAATAATTAGGTATCACAACCTACCACCAAATTCCATCGATTCATTCGCCATGTTAGCAAATTCTTTCATAAAAGCGCCCACTGGGGCCATAAAGGTCGCAACGAGGAAATCAGACCTCTTCAATATAAGACAAAGGGATAATGAGATGCTAAGGGAGTTCGTGTCCCGATTCCAAATGGAGCGCATGGAGTTGCCACTGGTCACAGATGATTGGGCCATTCAAGCTTTCACCCAAGGGTTGAATGAATGGAGTTCGATAGCATCTCGTCAGTTGAAACAAAATTTGATGGAGTACCTAGCTATGACTTGGGCAAATGTTCACAATCGATATCAATCGAAGATCAGGGTCGAGGAAGACCAATTAAAATCTCATTCCAGTTCACTGCATCCAAACAGGTCAACAAGTATAAAAATAAGAGAGACGTCAAAAGAGAGTCAAGGTCAAATAAAGACCGGTACCAACCATATATTTCAGATCGAAGGAACAACGATCCGGGACGCAATTCCACCTGAAACGATCGAAGAGGTGATCGAGGACAGAGTTCTCGAGGATTTATGAGCAAGAGTGGTTTTGAATATAATTGGAATATAATTTCAGCATCGATGCCTCAGGCATCGTATCAGCTATCGGAAGGATCAAAGACACTAGATGGCCCAGACCCATACAGACCGATCCTTCCCAAAGAAATCCAAACTTGATGTGCAAATATCATGGCATGCACGGTCATAGGATTAAGAATTGCAGGCAATTAAGGGCGGAGGTAGCCCGTCTATTCAACGAGGTCCATCTTCAATAATTCCTCAGCGACTGAGCAAAAAATCATTTCAGGGAAAGGGACGCCAATAGGAAGAATGAACAAGAAGAACCACAACATGTCATTCACATGATCGTCGGTGGGGTCGACGTTCCACAAAGACCCATATTCAAATGCACTAAGGTGCCAATCACAAGAAAGAAATGAACCGAGATTATGTGCCCGAGGCACCTTGTCATTCAATGACGAAGAAGCTGAAGGCACTTCTCAGCCCCACAAAGACGCTCTGGTAATTTCTATCTTATTAAATAAAGTTCAAGTTAAGCGTGTTTTAGTGGATCCAGGTAGCTCGGCAAACATCATCCGATCAAGGGTCGTGGAACAACTCGGCCTACAAGATCAAATCGTACCTGCATCTCTAGTCTTAAACGGCTTCAATATGGCTAGTGAAACAACTAAATGGGAGATTATCCTACCGGTGAACGTGGCTCGAACCATTCAAGATACCAAATTCCACGTCATCGAGGGCGACATGAGATATAATGCACTACTCGGAAGTCCTTGGACTCACATCATGAGGGCAATCCCTTTGACCCTCCACCAAATGATGAAGTTCCCGACGAAGGATGGTGTAAAAATAGTATATGGGGAATAGCATGCCGTAAAGGAAATGTTTGCGGTCGAGGAAGTAATACCGATCTCGACACCATCAACCTCGGAAAGGTCGAGCATCAAAAGTAAATAGGAATCCAAATAGAAATCATCGCCCCCAGCCTCGACCGAACCGGAGAAACAGGTAATAGAAGGGGAAGAAGAAGAGGAGGATTTTCTAACCCCTCGAACCTTTGTTGTTTCCGAAAGTTCGGATACCAAATCAACGGTCAAAGAGCTGGAACAAGTTGTACTGATCAAGTACCTTCCCAAGAAAAAGGTATACCTGGGAACGGGGTTAATCCCCGAACTCAGGAAAAAGCTTATTCAATTTCTTATTAATAACATAGACTGTTTTGCATGGTCCCATTTAGACATGACAGGGATCCCACCGGAGATAACGTTGCATCGATTAAGCGTGGACCCTAAGTTCATACCGGTGAAGCAAAAGAGAAGGCCCCAGTCCGAGGTAAAGCACACCTTCATAATGGACGAGGTAAATAAACCTCTTAAAATAGGGTCCATTTGGGAGGTGAAGTATCCCGTATGGTTAGCTAATATAGTGGTAGTCCCTAAAAAAGGGAAGAAACTTAGAATGTGTGTAGGCTATAAGGACTAAACAAAGCGTGTCCCAAAGTTTCTTTTCCACTTCCTAACATCGATCGCATTATCGACGCCACGGGCAACCACGATATCCTTACTTTTTTCGATGCCTATTCCAGGTACAATAAAATCCAAATGAAACCGGAAGACCAAGAAAAGACTTCGTTTATCACCAAGTATTGAACGTATTGTTATAATGTAATGCCCTTCGGGATAAAGAATACGGGGGCTACATATCAACGCCTAGTAAATAAAATGTTCGAAGAACAAATAAGTAAGTCAATGGAAATTTATATTGATGACATGCTAGTTAAGTCTCTGCGCGCAGAGGACCATTTGGCTCATTTGTAGGAAACGTTCAAGATCTTAAGGAAATGTAACATGATGGTGCCTAATCATTGGAACCATGATGACGCCTAACTTTCGCTTGCTAGGAAAGCCAACTTTAGATATTCAAAACTCAATAATCCTAAAACTTGCAGAAGATTACTACAATTTATCACATGATGAATTAATAAGGAAACGAAAATTCATAACACCGTCGTATATATTATATATCTCTACCCATGATCTGGAGTCACAACTCACGGACTTCTATGATTTATCTACAAATATTTGGCTAAAGGAAAATACAACTAATTATGAGTCAAAGGAAACAATAAAATGACAGGTTGAAGGGGAATCCAGGGTCTGCGGACGTCATCAGATCTACCTTGGGTCTCCTATGTGGTGAATTCAGCTGCAAATCTCAGAATCAGCTCGGACCGATACCTGAATCTGCACAAAAAGTGCAGTGTGCAGTATCAGTACAACCGACCCAATGTACTAGTAAGTGTCGAGCCTAACCTCGACGAAGTAGTGGCGAGGCTAGGACAAGACACCCACAAACAACATGTACAGTATAATCATACATGTAGCAATAGCAGAAATAAGACAGGAAATATTGGGAGGGGACATGCTGAGGGGCTCCCACTATAAGAAATCAACAACGATGATATAACCATATAAATCAAAATGCCTTAAACAGATCAAAACAATAATAACGGTAAAAGAAATTGCACGACATCACCCTTCTTGCTTTTACTCTCAACCTCACCATATGAAATAATGAAATGGCACGACATCACCCTTCGTGCTTTACACTCTTCTCACCATATGAAATAATGAAATGGCACGGCATCACCCTTCGTGCTTTACACTCTTCCTCACTATATGAAATAATCTAATGGAACGACATCACCCTTCGTGCTTTACACTCTTCCTCACCAATCAAAGATCAATAATAACGGATAGATAGAAATATCAAAGAAACATCATTATTTCATCAATACTTAGTGCCACAATATCAACCTCAACCTTGAGTCAATATTCAACAATTACCATATCTCAGTAAAACCGGATAGAAGTTTCCCAACATCACAAATGGCTACGCTAAGCATGAACAATACGATTAAAGACTACAACAATTGCAAGAATATGACTCACTCGCTTTCTATGACTCGATAACAACACATAGGTGATCGTCACCTCACCTATACATTGTACTCAACAACCAAACACGTATCAAATAAGAAAATAATACCTAATCCCTTAGACAAAGTTAGACACGACACTTACCTCGCTCCAAGTGCCAAATCAAAGCTCAACCACCGCTTTTCCTCTAGATTCCACCTCCAATCCACCTGTATCTAGTCATACTTCACTTACTAACATTAATTATTGCTAAAGAAATAAGTTTCAATACATAATTATAGGTTTCCCAAACTTTCCCCCAAAAAGTCCGGGCCCTCTCGGTCAGATCTCGAGGTTCGAACCAGAATCCGTTTACCCATTCACTCCTGAGCCCGAATATGTAATTAGTTTCGAAATACGACCCCAAATTGAGGTCATATTTCCAATTTCCCTAAAATTCCTAGTTCTACCCAAACCCTCAATTTTTACCGTGAAATTACTAGATTTTAGGTTGAATTCTTGTAAAATGAAGTGAAAGATTGAAAGAAATGAGCTAAGAATAACTTACCTATGATTTGGGAAAGAGATGGTCTTTGAAAAATCGCTCCTAGGTCTTCTATCTTTTGAAAATGTGGAGAAATGGCTTATGTTCCGAATTAATGAACTCATTGCCCAGCGACCTTCGCAACTGCGGTGTTTTTGTTTGGTTGCACCTGCAGTGCTTTGGTCGCACCTGCGGATCCGCATATGCGGACCTGGTGTTCGCTTCCGCGGAAAAGGGCTTGGTCAACTGGGGCCGCACCTGCGGACTGGGTTCCGCTTCTGTGCCCGCTCCTGTGGAGAAAGTCCATATCTGCGGAAGATGGCCTCCCAAACTTGGGACGCACCTGCGGGGCTTTGGCTCGGACCTGCGACCAAGGGATCGCAGATGCGAACATACCAGATCTGGTTCACCAGCAGCCTTGTTGAGGTTTGAACTCAACTTGCGCATCGCCCGAATGGCACCCCAGCCCTCGGGGCTCCAAACCAAATATGCACACAAGTCTAGAAACATCATACGAACTTGCTCGTGCGATCAAATCACCAAAATAACACCTAGAACTACGAATTTAGCACCAAAACATATGAAATTCTCAAGAACACTTTAAAATTTATATTTTCTCAACCGAAAGTCGAATTACGTCAAATCAGTTCCGTTTCTCACCAAATTTCACAAATAAGGTATAAATACCATAACGGACCTGTACCGGGCTCCGGAACCAAAATACGGACCCGATACCAACAAGATCAAACATTAACCAATTTCTTAAAACCTTTATAATTTCAATCCTTCAATTTATATAAAAAATTCATATCTTGAGCTAGGGACCTCGGAATTCGATTCCGGGCATATGCCTAGGTACCATATTTTAGTACGGACCCATCAGGACCGTCAAAACACGGTTCCGGGTCCATTTACTCACAACGTTGACCGAAGTCAACTAAAAATCATTTTTAAGGCCAAAAATTATTATTTCTTCAATTTTCCACATAAATGCATTCCAGAAACATGCCCAGACTGCCCACGCAAATCGAGAAGGTTAAAACGAAAATTTTAAGGCTAACTAGCACAGAATTGAGTTGTAAAACATAAGATGACCTTTTAGGTCATTACAATCTCCACCTCCAAAACAACCATTTGTTCTCGAGCTGACTTACAAAAGTACCTGAATTGGCGAATAAGGGGGGATATCTACTCCGCATGTCCGACTTGAACTCCCAAGTAGCTGCCTCAACAGGATGACCTCTCCACTGAACTCGAGTCGAAGGATAACTCTTCGAGCTCAATTGACGAACCTGTTGGTCTAGAATAGCTATCAGCTCCTCCTCATAAGTCAAATCCTTGTCCAACTAGACAGAGCTAAAATCTAACACGTGGGACGGGTCACCATGATACTTCTGGAGCATGGATACATGGAATACTGGATGAACTGATGATAACCCTGGAGTAAATGAAAGCCCATAATCCACCTCTCCCACTCTATCGAGGATCTCAAAAGGCTCGATGTACCTAGGGCTCAACTTTCCCTTCTTCCCAAACCTCATGACACCCTTCATGGGTGATACCCGAAGCAATACTCTCTTCCCGACCATGAATACCACATCACGAACTCTACAGTCGGCATAACTCTTCTGCCTGGACTGAGCTATGTGAAGTCGATCATGTATAATGTTGACCTTGTCCGGCCTCCTATACGAGATCAATACCCAACAATCGAGCCTCTCCCGGCTCAAACCATCCAACTAACGACCTGCATCGTCTACCATATAATGCCTCATCGGGAGCCATCTGAATGCTTGGCTGGTAGCTGTTGTGGTAGGCGAACTATGCAAGGGGCAAGAACTGATCCCACGATCCTCCAAAGTCTATAACACAAACGCGGAGCATATCCTCCAAGATATGAATAGTACGCTCGGACTACCCATCCGTCTGAGGATGAAACGATGTGCTCAGCTCAACCCGCATACCCAACTCACGCTATACTACCCTCCAAAAGTGCAGGTAAACTGCGTACCTCGATCAAAAATGATAGACACGGGCACACTGTGAAGACAGACGATCTCCCGAATATAAATCTCTGCCAACCACTCCAAAGAATATGTAACTGCCACAGGAATGAAGTGTGATGTCAACCTATCCATAATGACCCAAACGACGTCAAACTTCCTCTGAGTCCGTGGGAGTCCAACAACAAAGTCCATAGTGATACGCTCCCACTTCCACTCAGGAATCTCCATCTGCTGAAGCATACCACCGGGTCTCTGGTGCTCATACTTCACCTGCTAAAAATTCAGGCACCGAGCTACATAAACAACTACATACTTTTTCATCCTCCTCCACCAATAATGTTGTCGCAGGTTCTGGTACATCTTTGCGGCTCCCGGATGGATAGAATATCGAGAACTGTGAGCCTCCTCAAGGATCAACTCACGAAGCCCATCAATATTAGGCACACACACACGACCCTGCATCCTAAAAAATCCATCATCTCCAACGATAACCTGCTTGGCACCACCATGCCGAACTGTATCCTTAAGGACTATCAAAGGAGGGTCATCATACTGCCGATCTCTGATACGCTCAAATAAGGAAGATCGAGCGACTGTACAAGCTATAACACGGCTGGGCTCTGAAATATCCAACCCCATGAACTTGTCTGAACATCTGAAGCTAGCGGCCTCTCACCGACTAGAATGAACGCAAGGCTGCCCATATTCATTGCCTTCCTACTCAATGTCCTCCCTTATTTCTCCTTGTTGCGGCATGCAACCGGCTCCCACCTGTCCACCCCTATTGCTCCTCCCTAAATATATCACCCTTATTACTCCTGTTGCAGCGTGCAACCCGATCCCACCTGTCCACCCTTACCTCTCCTTGTTGCGACGTGCACCCCGCTCCCACCAGACATCTCATATCAATTTATTCATAAATTTCACAATTTAAGTCAAGCCTTTCACAATATTTTTGTCTCAACAATTATAAATAAGAAACCGTATTTTTCTCATAAACATCATCAATAACTTCTCAACCATGAAACCAACATGAAATATATATATCGTAAAAACAATGTCAAACCGCTCAACCGTTTTATACCACAAGGGAACCAGCTAAAACAACCAATACCCCTTCCAAAATAACCACAACAATATTTGACAACAAAATAACAAGGCCAGGTAATCATGGAAACAAAAATAAACATAGAATAATTAAGACAAGAATCAATTAAATTGGGAACGGGAAAAGGGATCATGTTTAACAGACCATTTGGTGGTGCATAGATACTCGTCACCTCACCTATACACCACAAACATTCAAATTCACATAGCAAATAAATGGGGATTCCTATTCCCACAAGTCAAAGTTAGACCAAACACTTACCTCAATTTCGTAGGCCACTCACAGCTCAATTACTGCTTTCCCTTTTGTATTCACCTCTAACTTGCTCGAATATAATCATAATTAACTCAATATCATATATCTATGCTAAAGGAACTAACTTTTTTGAAAAACATGGCTTTACCTAAGTTTTCTAAAAAAAAAGTGAAAATCCGACCCCGGGCCTGCTTGGTCCAAACTCGAGGTTTGGACCAAATTACGTTTACCAATTCACCACGAACCCAAATATACTATTAGTTTCAAATCCGACCTTAATTCGACGTAAAAATTTAATTTTTACAAAATTCCCTAATTCTACCCAAACCCTCAATTTTTACCATGAAAATTCTTAGTTTTTTCTTTAAAAGTGATGAAAAACAGTAAGGAATTGAAAGAACAAAGTTTAGAATTGATTACCTACGACTTGGGGATGATAATTGTTGAAGAAAATCGTCTCCAGGGCTTGGTAGTTCAAAAAATTATTGAAAAATAGGTTATGTCCGTGTTTAACAGTGTATTTATATGACTGGGCCGGCCTTCAATGCGACCGCGGAAGAAGGGATGCGATCGCATAGAATAAAAAAATACCCTCTGAAATTTTCACTATGCGATCGCGGAAGAATTTATGCGATCGCATTGAACAAAAGTTGTCCCCAGCAAATTAACACTATGCGATCAGGGAAGAATTTATGCGATCGCATATAACATTGTCCCCAGGAAATTAACACTATGCGATCGCATAGAACAAAAGTTGTCCCCCAGCAAATTAACACTATGCGATCGCGGATATAGCTATGCGATCGCATAGAACAAAAAATACCCCCACGATCTACACTATGCGATCGAGGAGAAGGTTATGCGATCGCGTAGCACTAATTTACTAGGCACCAGAAAATAGAAAACCAGCAATTTTTCTTAAGTTCAAAACATCCCGTGGCCTATCTGAAACTCACCCGAGCCCTCGGGGCTCTAATCCAACCATGCACGCAAGTCTAATAACATCATACGGACTTGCTCGTGCAATCAAATCATGAAAATAACACGTAAAACTATGAATTAAAACTCAAAACTCATCATTTTCATCAAGAACTCTTATAGTTCATAACTTTTCAACCGGACGTCCGAATCACGTCAAACAAACTCCGTTTTCACCAAATTTCACAGTTAATCTTTAAACATCATAATAAACTTGTACCGGGCTCCGAAACTAGAATACATGCCTGATACCAAAAATTTCAAACATTAATTCTTTTCTTTATTTCATAAATATTTCAGCAAAATAATTTCTTTCAAAATTGATTTCTAAGGCTTGGTACCTCGGAATTCATTTCCGGGCATAGCCTGAGTCCCATATTGACCAAAGTAAAATTTTATCAAATTTAAATTCTAGAAATCACTATTTCTCATATTTTCACATAAAAGCTTTCTAGTTTCACGTCCGGACAGCGCACGCAAATTGAAGTATTTAAAATTAGTCTTTTTTTATGGCTATTAAGCATGGAACGGAGTCTAAATTGATAAAATGACCCCTTGGGTCATCACAATCTCCACCTCTAAAACAAACGTTCGTCCTCGTACGGACATAGAAAATTACCTGAATTGGCAAACAAGCGTGGATATCTACTCTGCATGTCCGACTCGGACTCCCAAGTAGTTGCCTCAATGGGCTGGCTCTCCACTGCACTCGAACTGAAGGATAACTCTTAGATCGCAACTGACGAACCTGTCGGTCTAAAATGGCTACCGGCTCATCCTCATAAGTCAAGTCTTGGTCCAATTGGACAGAGCTGAAATCTAACACGTGGGACGGGTCACCATGATATTTCCGAAGCATAGACACATGGAATGCCGGATGAACTGAGGATAACCCTGGAGGCAATGAAAGTCTATAAGCTACCTCCCCCACTCTATCAAGAATCTCAAATGGCCCGATATACCTAGGGCTCAACTTACCCTTCTTCCCAAATCTCATAACACCCTTCATAGGCGACACACGAAGCAATACTCTCTCTCCAACCATGAATGTCACATCACAAACCTTACGATCGGCATAACTCTTTTTCCTAAACTGAGCTGCATGAAGTCTCTCTTGAATAATCTTGACCTTATCTAAGGCCTCCTGAACTAAGTCTGTACCCAACTACCGAGCCTCTCCTGGCTCAAACCATCCAACTGGCGATATGCATCGTCTACCATATAACGCCTCATAAGGAGCCATTTGAATGCTGGACTGATAACTATTATTATAAGCAAACTCCGCTAACGGCAAGAACTGATCCCACAAACTCCAAAATCAATAACACAAGCGCGGAGCATATCCTCCAATATCTGAATGGTACGCTCGGACTGCCCGTCAGTCTGAGGGTGAAATGTTGTACTCAACTCCACTCGGGTACCCAACTCACGCTGAACCGCCCTCCAAAAGTGCAAAGTAAACTGTGTACCCCGATCAGAAATGATAGATACCGGCATACCATGAAGGAGAAAAATCTACCGGATATATAACTCAGCCAACCGCTCTGAAGTATAAGTACTTTCCACATGAATGAAATTTGTTGATTTAGTCAGCTATCTACAATAACCCAAACTGCGTCAAATTTCCTCTGAGTCAGTGGGAGTCCAACAACGAAGTCCATAGTGATACTCTCCCACTTCCACTCAGGAATCTCTATCTGCTGAAGCAAACCACCAGGTCTCTGATGCTCATACTTTACCTGCTGACAATTTAAGCAACGAGCCACATACGCAACAATGTCCTTCGTCATTCTTCTCCACCAATAATGTTGCCTCAAGTCTTGGTACATTTTGGCTGCACCTAGATGAATCGAATACTTGGAACGGTGAGCCTCCTCAAGGATCAACTCATGAAGGTCATCAACATTAGGCACACATAAACGACCATGCATCCTTAAAACACCATCATCTCCAACTGTAACCTGCTTGGCATCACCGTGCCGAACTGTGTCCCTAAGGACCGCCAAATGTGGGTCATCATCCTGCCGCTCCCAGATAAGGTCAATTAGAGAAGACCGAGCGACCGTACAAGCTTGAACATTGCTGGGCGAAATATCCAACCTCACGAACTGATTAGCTAACGAATGAATGTCTGAAGCCAACGGTCTCTCACCAACTGGAATATACACAAGGCTGCCCACATTGACCGCCTTTCTACTCAATGCATTGGCCACCACATTGGCCTTCCCTGAGTGATACAATTAGTGACATCATAATCTTTTAGCAACTCTAACCATCTCCGCTGCCTCAGATTTAGATCTTTCTGCTTGAATAAGTACTAGAGGCTGCAATGGTTAGTAAAAATTTCACACGGCACGCGACAAAGATAATGCCTCCAAATTTTTAAAGCATGAACAATGGATGCCAACTCTAAGGCATGAACATGGTAATTCTACTCATGGACTTTCAACTGACGAGACGGATACACAATCACCCTACCATCCTGCATCAATACTGCTCCAAGGCCAATTCGAGAAGCATCACAATACACCGTGAAAGAACCCGAACCTGATGGTAACACCAACACCGGTGCTGAAGTCAAGATTGTCTTGAGCTTCTGAAAGCTCGCCTCGCACTCATCTGACCATTTAAATGGGGCACCTTTCTGAGTCAATTTAGTTATTGGGGCTGCTATCGACGAGAACCCCTCCACAAAATGACGGTAGTAACCCGCCAAACCCAAGAAACTCCAAATCTCCGTAACTGTAGTGAGTCTAGGCCAGTTCTTGACTGCCACTATCTTCTTAGGAACAACCTGAATACCCTCCGCTGATACAATATGACCCAAAAAGGCTACTGAATCTAACCAGAACTCACATTTTGAAAACTTGGCATACAACTGATTATTTCTCAAAGTATGGATTGCTATACGAAGATGCTGCTGCGGGAGTATATAAGAATGTCATCAATGAACACGATCATGAAAGAGTCCAGATGGGGCTTGAAAACTCGATTCATTAAGTCCATAAAGGCTGCTGGAGCATTAATCAGCCCAAAAGACATAACCAAAAATTCATAATGCCCATACCTGGTCCGAAAGGCTGTCTTAGGAATATCAGACGCCCTAATCTTCAGGTGATGATAGCCTGACCTCAAATCAATTTTTGAAAATACTCTAGCACCATGAAGCTGATCAAATATGTCATCAACTCTCAGCAATGGATATTTATTCTTGATAGTGTCTTTATTTAGTTGCCGGTAATCTATACACATCCTCATCGACCCATCTTTCTTCTTTACAAACAAAACCGGTGCACCCCAAGGCGAGACACTGGGTCTTATGAAACCCTTATCTAGCAAGTTTTGAAACTGTTCTTTTAGTTCTTTCAATTCTGGTGGGGCCATCCGATATGGAGGAATGAAAATAGGTTGAGTGCCCGGAGCCACATCAATACATAAATCAATATCCCTGTCGGGTGGCATACCCTGCAGATCTGTAGGGAACACCTCAGGAAACTCACGCACGATAGGAACTAACTCTATAGAAGAAACCTCGGCATCGGAATCACGAATATAGGCCAAATAAGCCAAACACCCTTTCTCCACCATGCAGCGAGCCTTGGCATATAAAATAACCCGGCTAGGAGAATGACTAGGGGTCCCTTTCCATTCTAATTGAGGAAACCCCGGCAATGCTAAGGTAATTGTCTTGGCGTGACAGTCTAAGATGGCATAATAGGGCGACAACCAATCCATGCCCAATATAACATCAAAATCAACCATGTCTAGAAGTAAAAGATCCACACTAGTTTCAATACTTTCTATGACTACCACGCATGAACGGCATACTCGATCTACCACGATAGTATCCCACACCGGTGTAGACACAGAAACAGGAACACTCAAGGAATTACGGGGCACATTCAAATACGAGGCGAAATAGGATGAAACATATGAGTAAGTAGACCCCGGATAAAACAAAACTGAAGCAGCTCTATCACAAACTGAGATGATACCTGTAATAACAGCGTCGGAGGACTCTGCCTCAGGCCTGGCTGGAAATGCATATAGTCGGGGCAGGGCTCCACCACCCTGAACTGCGTCACCAGGAGGACCCCTAACATGTGGTCCTCCACCTCTAATGGGCTGGCCACCACCTCTAGCGGGCTGGTCACCACCTCTAGCATGCTGGCCTGCACCTCTAACATTCTGACCTATACCTCTGACTACCAGACCCCTACCCCTGGTTGGCTGGGTAGGTGCTGCTGCAGCTGGTGCCGGAACTATGGCACGAGAATTCTGGTACTGAAGCTAATTACCCAAGAATTTTGTACAAGACCTTTACATGTTCCCATACTCACTAGACTTATACAACCATCCTGATACTGAGGTTAACCCTAATGAACCGGATGACCACGATAATAACTCTGAAGAGGAGGTGCTCTGATCGGGCCTGACTGATCAGGATATGGAAAGTAAGAGCCACGACCTCCTGAAGCACCATGTGAAGTCTGAAGTGCTGAATTAAATGGCCTGGAAGAATGGCCTCTACCCTGAGTATCTCCGCCTCCAGAAGAGGCACCGCTGAATCTACCGGAATGGCGAGGTCTTTTATGTGACCCCTGACCTCCCATCCCAATAACTGACTCAACCCTCCTAGCTATATTAGCAGCATCCTGAAAAGAAATCTTGGTCCCTGTCTCCTTGGCCATATGCAACCTGATGGGTTGATCAAGGCCATCATAAACCGTCTGACCCCCTCCCTCTCTATGGGCAACAAAAGAATGGCATGGCTAGCCAAATCCATGAAACGAGTCTCATATTGGGTCACTCTCATGCTTCCCTGTTGAAGTCGCTCAAACTGACGACGCTTATCCTCTCGATGAGTAACACGCAAGAACTTCTCCAAAAAGAGATGAGAGAATTGATCCCAAGTCAAAGCAGGTGATCCAACTGGTCTAGTCAACAGAAAATCCCTCCACCATTTCTTAGTGGAACCAGTCATCTGAAAAGCAGCAAAATCGACCCCATTGGTCTCCAAAATACCCATATTTCACAACATCTCATAACAACTATCCAGATATTCCTGAGGGTCCTCTAAAGTAGCACCACTGAAGTGAACATGAAATAACTTAATGAACATGTCCAATCTCCATAAAGCATCGGTAGACGTAGCTGCCCCATTAATGGGCGACCTTGCTGCAACTGGCTGAATTACCCCAACGGGATTGGCTATTGGGGTCTGAACATGAGGAGTAGTCTGGATTGGAGTGTGGGTGGCAGGAGTCTACGGCTGCTGCAACAGGGAATATGCTCGTCTGGGTAGCAATAAACCCCTCGGGAACCTGAGTTGGTCCTGCTGGAACAGTCTGAGTCGGAACCCCCTCATCAATCTCAATCTGAGGTTCCGCAACAGGGGCTACTTTCTGAGCAACTGGCTGAGTCCTGCCCCTACCTCGTCCTCTGGCGTGGCCTCGACCTCTGCCCCTAGTAGGAGTTGCTGCTGCAAGAGGGGCGAAATGCTTGTCAGCGAAAGATGAAGCATATGTTCTCGCCATCTGCGAGAGAATAGAAGAATATAATCAGTATTTGGGATACAAGAATCGCACGATAGGGTAAAAATAAAAAAATGGAGTTGTTTCCTAACTCAATAGCCTCCGAAAGATAAGTATAGACGTCTCCGTACTGATCCTTCAGACTCTACTAAGCTTGTTCGTGAATTGTGAGACCTAAGAAACCTAGTGCTCTGATACCAACTTGTCACGACCCAAATTCCCAACCTTAGAGATCGTGATGGAGCCTAACACCACACTTGCTAGGCAAGCCAATGTTAGAATTCGATTAACTACTTTGCATTATTTATCCGTTTAGACATAATAAAATAATCTAAAGTAAACTGAGTCTGTTTATTTTTAATGAATGATTCATAATATAATAAAGAGAAATGAACAATTAATTAATTAAAACGAGCCACGAAACTAATCATATAAATTAATCTAGAACTACCCCAGAGTCTGGTGTCACAATTCACGAACTACTAAAGAATACTACAAATATCGGGCTGAAAGAAATAGTACAACTGTCCTAAATATAATAAAATAGTTTTATAAAAACGGGAGAAGACTTTCGGGATCTGCGGACACCTACAGATATACCTCGTGTCTCCGCATAACTGAATAACCGCTCTAAATGTCTCTACAGCTAGTCGGTACCTAGATCTACAAAAAAGAGTGTAGAGTGTAGTATCAGTACAACCGACCCCATGTACTGAGTAAGTGCCGAGCCTAACCTCGATGAAGTAGTGACGAGGCTACAGCGGGGCATTAACAATATAACATGTGACAATAATATATGAAGTACGGAAGGAATCTAAAACAAATAAATAATAACTGCAACACAATTAAAATACTCAGTCGCCTTTTTCCAGGTCTTAGCTATGACCAATTCTCAAATAATTTCCAAGTTTCCAAAATTTATCTTTAAATAAAAGCAGTACAAAAATATGAAAAATAGTAAAATGAACATTTAAGCCTTTCGAATCTTTATTTTCTTTGAAATTCAGTAAAAATGTAAATGTCCTCCCTTATTGCTCCTTGTTGCGGCGTGCAACCCGCTCCCACCTATCCACCTTTATTGCTCCTCCCTAAATATATCACCCTTATTACTCATGTTGCGGCGTGCAACCCGATCCCACATGTCCACCCTTATCTCTCCTTGTTGCGACGTGCACCCCGCTCCCACCAGACATCTCATATCAATTTATTCATAAATTTCACAATTTAGGCCAAGCCTTACACAATATTTTTGTCTCAATATTTATAAATAAGAAACCGTATTTTTCTTATAAACATCATCAATAAGTTCTCAACCATGAAACCAACAGGATATATATATATATATATATATCGTAAAAACAATGCCAAACCACTCAACCATTTTATACCACAAGGGAACCAGCTAAAACAACCAATACTCCTTCCAAAATAACCACAACAATATTTGACAACAAAATAACAAGGCCAAGTAATCATGGAAACAAAAATAAACATAGAACAATTAAGACAAGAATCAGTTTAATTGGGAACGGGAAAAGGGATCATGTTTAATAGACCATTTGGTGGTGCATAGATACTCATCATCTCACCTATACACCACAAACATGCAAATTCATATAGCAAATAAGTGGGGATTCCTATTCCCTCAAGTCAAAGTTAGACCAAACACTTACCTCAATGTCGTAGGCCACTCACTGCTCAATTACTGTTTTTCCTTTTGAATACACCTCTACCTTTCTCGAATCTAATCATAATTAACTCAATATCATCAATCTATGCTAAAGGAACTAACTTTATTGAAAAACATGGCTTTTCCTAAATTTTCTCAAAAAGAGTGAAAATCCGACCCCGGATATACTATTAGTTTTGAAATCCGACCTTAATTCGATGTAAAATTTTGATACTTACAAAATTCCCTAATTATACCCAAACTCTCAATTTTTACCATGAAAGTAATTAGTTTTTTCTTTAAATGATGAAAAACAGTAAGGAATTGAAAGAACAAAGTTTAGAATTTATTACCTATGACTTGGGGATGATAATTCTTGAAGAAAATCGTCTCTAGGGCTTGATAGTTCGAAAAATTGTTGAAAAATAGGTTTTGTCTGTGTTTAACAGTGACTGGGCTGGCCTTCAATGCGATCGCATAGAACAAAGTTGTCCCCAGAAAATTAACAATATGCGATCGCGGAAGAATTTATGCGATCGCATAGAACAAAAGTTGTCCCCCAGCAAATTAACACTATGTGATCGCGAATATAGCTATGCGATCGCATAGAACAAAAAGGAACCCCACGATCTACACTATGCGATCACGGAGAAGGTTATGCGATCGCGTAGCACTAATTTACTGGGCACATGAAAATAGATAACCAGCAATTTTTCTTAAGTTCAAAACATCTCGTGTCCTATCCGAAACTCACACGAGCCCTCGGGGCTCTAAACCAACCATGCACGCAAGTCTAATAACATCATACGGACTTGCTCGTGCGATCAAATCATGAAAATAACACGTAAAACTATGAATTAAACCTCAAAACTCATCATTTTCATCAAGAACTCTTATAGTTCATAACTTTTCAACCGGACGTCCGAATCACGTCAAACGAACTCGGTTTTTTACCAAATTTCACAGTTAACCTTTAAACATCATAATAAACCTGTACCGAGCTCCGAAAACAGAATATGGGCCCGATACCAAAAATTTCAAACATTAATTTTTTTCTTTATTTCATAAATATTTCAGCAAAACAATTTCTTTCAAAAATTGATTTCTAAGGCTTGGGACCTCGGAATTCATTTCCGGGCATACGCCCGAGTCCCATATTTTACTGTGCACCTCCTGGGATTTCCGGTACATAGATCCGGGTCTGTTTACTCAAAATATTGACCAAAGTCAACTTTTATCAAATTTAAATTCTAGAAATCACTATTTCTCATATTTTCACACAAAAGCTTTTCGGTTTCACGCCCGGAATGCGCATGAAAATTGAGGTATTTAAAATTAGTCTTTTTATGGATATTAGGCATGGAAAGGAGTCTAAATTTATAAAATGACCCATTGGGTCATCACATCAATGTGTCTACTACCACATTGGCCTTTCACGGATGATACAACATAGTGATATCATAGTCTTTCAATGGCTCCTACCACCTCCTCTACCTCAAATTGAGATACTTTTTCTTGAAAAAATAATAAATGCTGCGATGATCCGTGAAAACCTCACACGACACGCCATAAAGATAGTGCCTCCAAATCTCCAGTGCAAGAACAATGGCTGCCAACTCTAAATCATGAACAGGGTAATTAATCTCATGAACCTTCAACTGCCGAGATGCATATGCAATCACATTTCCCTCTTGCATCAATACTGCTCCGGGTCCAACACGGGAGGCATCAAAATATACCGTGTAAGATCCCGAATCTGATGGTAATACCAATACCGGCGCTGAAGTCAAAACTGTCTTAAGCTTCTGAAAGCTCGCCTCACACTCACTCGACCATCTGAACAGGGCACCCTTCTGGGTCAACCTGGTCAACAGGGCTGCTATAGATGAAAACCCCTCCACAAATCGACAGTAATAACTCGCCAAACCCAAGAAGCTCATGATCTCCATAGCTGAAGTGGGTCTAGGCCAGTTCTGGACTTCCTCAATCTTCTTAGGATCTATCTGAATACCCTCTGCTGATACGACATGGTCCAAGAAAGTGACTGAATCCAACCAAAACTTGCACTTCAAAAATTTAGTATACAACTGACTGTCCCTCAAAGTCTGGAGCACTATCCTGAGATGTTGCTCATGCTCCTCCCGACCGCGGGAGTATATCAAGATGTCATCAATAAAAACGATCACAAAGGAATCCAAATAAGGCTTGAACACTCGGTTCATCAAGTCCATAAATGTTGTTGGGGCATTATTCAACCCAAAGGACATCACCAGAAACTCATAGTGCCCACAGCGCGTACGAAAAGCTGTCTTAGGGACATCGAATGCCCTAATCCTCAACTGATGATCGCCAGATCTCAAATCAATCTTCGAAAACACCTTGGCCCCTTGAAATTGATCAAATAAATAATCAATCCTCGGCAACAGATACTTGTTCTTGATGGTGACTTTGTTCAATTACCGATAGTCTATACACATCCTCACAGATCCATCATTCTTCTTCACAAATAACACCGGTGCGCCCAGGTAGAGACACTAGGTCTAATGAAGCCCTTATCAAGCAAATCCTATAACTGTTCTTTCAAGTCTGGTGGGGCCATCCGGTATGGCGGAATAGAAATGGGCTGAGTGTACGGAGCCAAATTAATGAAAAATTCAATATCCCTGTCGGGTGGCATCCCCGGTAGGTCTGCAGGAAATACCTCTGGAAACTCACAAACAACAGGCACTGAATCCATAGAGGGAACCTCAGCACTAGAATTCCGAACATAAGCCAAATAGGCCAAGCACCCCTTCTCGACCATACACCGAGTCTTCATATAAGAAATAACCCTCCTAGTAGAATGGCCAGGAATCCCTCTCCACTCTAATCGGGGCAACCCGGAAAGGCTAATGTCATTATCTTGGTGTGACAGTCCAAAATATGTGATAAGGTGACAACCAATCCATGCCCAATATAACATCGAAATCAACCATATCAAGGAGAAGAAGGTCTACACTAGTCTCAAGAATCCCAATAGTGACCACACACGAACGATATACACGATCTACAATAATATCATCCCCCACAGGTGTGGACATATATACAGGGGCGCTCAAAGAATCACGAGGCACAACCAAATATGAAGCAAAATAAGATGACCCCTGCCTCTAGCTGACCTCCACATCTAACAATCTGACACCTACCTCTAACTGTCTGACCCCTGCCTCTGGCTGGCTGAGCAGGCGGTGCAGCTACTGGTGCCGGAACCATGGCACGAGAACTCTAGTGCTGTAAACTTCTTGACGCATGAGGGAAATATCTAGCAATGTGCCTCGGATCACCACTAGTATAACAAGACTTCGGCTGTTGAGACTGCTGGCCGGAAAACTGACCTTGTCGATCTGAATAACCACCCTGAAAACTCTGAAGGGGAGGTGCACTGAGAGGAGTTGGTGGTGCAGTGTAGGCTGGCTGATCAGAATAAGGCATATAAGAGCCACGACCACCTGGGGCACCATGGGATGCCTGGAGCGCTGAATGAAATGGCCTGGGAGGATGGCCTCTACCATAAGTACCCCCTTCCTCCAGATGAGGCACCGCTGAATCCATCAGAATGACGAGGTTTCTTGTCCGATCCCTGACCTCCCTGTCCAAGAACCATCTCAACTCGTCTGGCAAAATTAGCCGTATGCTGGAAAGAAATCTAACTCCCTGTCTCCTTAGCCATGTGCAATCTAAATGGCTGAGCAATACCCTCAATAAACCTCCTCACCCACTCTCTCTCTCTCTTTGGGGAGCAAAAAATAGCATGTAGGGCCAAGTCCAAAAAATGAGCCTCACATTGAGTAACAGTTATGCTGCCCTGCTGAAGACGCTCGAACTGACGGCGGCACTCCTCCCTCAAGGTGATAGCCAGAAACTTCTCTAAGAAAAGATGTGAGAATTGGTCCCAAGTAAGAGCAGGAGACCCAGCTGGTCTAGTCAGTAAATAATCCCTCCACCACTTATTGGCAGAACCAGTCATCTGAAAAGTAGCAAAGTAGACCTCATTGTTCTCCAATAAACCCATGTTCTGAAGAACCTCATGACAGCTATCAAGATACTCCTGGGATCCTCTGAAGTAGCACAACTGAAACGAACCGGAAAGAGCTTGGTAAACCTATCCAACCTCTACAAAGACTCAGAGGACATAGTTGATCCATCAAGGGGATGTGCCGCAGTAACCGGCTGAGCTACTCCGACTGGATGGGTTGCTGGAGTCTGAAACTAGGGAGCCATCTGCTCTGGAGTGTGAGTATAAAGAGTCTGAGCTCCTCCCCCAGCCTGAGATACGGCTGGTGCCATGGGGAATGTTCCAGTGTGGGCCACACACTCTATAAGGCCCACTAATCGAACCAAGGTATCCTGGAGCACTAGGGTGGCAATAAACCCCTACCGGGACCTGAGCTGGTCTGGCAGGAATAGTCTGAGCTGGAACCTCCTCATTGAACTCTACCTGAGGCTCCACAGCTAGGGTTGCTGCTCGGGCCTTAGGCTGGGCCCTGCCTCTACCTCGGTCTCTGGCATGGCCTCGACCTCTGCCCCTCGTAAGAGCTGCTGCTGGAAGCTCTGACTGATGATCAGCGGAGGAAGCGGTGCGCGTTCTCACCATCTACGAAAGAATAAGAATAGGAGAATTCAATCAGTATTGAGATAACAAAATCGCATGACAGAGTTGAATGAAAGTGAAATTGTTCCTAAACTTCATAGTCTCTGGGAGATAAGTACAGACTTCTCTGTACCGATCTCCCAGACTCTACTAAGCTTGTCCATGAATTGTGAAACCTAAGCAACCTAATGCTCTGATACCAACTTGTCATGATCCAAATTCCCACCGTCGGGACCGTGATGGCGCCTAAAGTTTTGCTTGCTAGCAAGCCAACATTAGATATTCAAAACTCAATAATCCTAAAACTTGCAGCGAATTAGTACAATTTAACACATGATGAATTAATAAGGAAACAGAAATTCATAACAACACCATATATATTATATATCTCTACCCATGATCTGGATTCACAACTCACAGACTTCTATGATTTATCTACAAATATTTGGCTAAAAGAAAATACAATTGTTTATGAGTCAAAGGAAACAGTAAAATGATAGGTAGAAGGGGACTCCAGGGTCTGCGGATGTCAGTAGATCTACCTTGGGTCTCCTATGTGGTGAAGTCAGCTGCAAATCTCAGAATCTGCTTGGACCGATACCTGAATCTTCACAGAAAGTGCAGAGTGCAGTATCAGTACAACCGACCCCATGTACTGGTATGTCGAGCCTAACCTCGACAAAGTGGTGACGATGCTAGGAAAAGACACCTACAAATAACTTGTACAGTATAATCATACATGTAACAATAATAGCAATAGCAGAAATAAGACAGGAAATATCGGGAGGGGACATGCTGAGGGGTTTCCACTGTAAGAAATAAGCAACAACGATATAACCGGATAGATCGAAATGCCTTAAACAGATAAAAAAATAAGGACAATAAAAGAAACTTCACGGCATCACCCTTCGTGCTTTTACTCTCAACCTCACCATATGAAATAATGAAATGGCATGACATCACCTTTCGTGCTTTACACTCTTCCTCATCATATAAAATAATAAAAAAAATGGCACGACATCACCTTTCGTGCTTTACACTCTTCATCACCATATGAAATAATGCATGGCACGGTATCACCCTTTGTGTTTTACACTCTTATTAACCAATAAGGTCAATAATAACAGATAGATAGAAATATCAAAGAAACATCAGTATTCCATCAATACATAGTGCCACAATATCAACTTCAACCTTGAGTCAAGATTCAAAAATTACCAAATCTCAGTAAAACCGGATAGAAGTTTCCCAACATTACAAATGGCTATGCTAAGAATGAACAATATGATTAAAGACTACAACAATTGCAAGAATAGGACTCACTCGTATGCTATGACTCGACAACAACACTTAAGTGCTCGTCACCTCGCCTATAGATTGTACTCAACAACCAAACACGTAGCAAATAAGCAAATAATACCTTATCCCTCAAGCCAAAGTTAGACACAACATTTACCTTGCTCCAAGTGCCAAATCAAAGCTCAACCACCATTTTTCCTCTAGATTCCACCTCATATCCACCCGTATCTAGTCATAATTCACTTACTAACATTAGTTATTGCTAAAGAAATCAGTTTCAATACATAATTATAGGTTTCCCAAACTTTCCTCCAAAAAGTCAAAAATCGACCCCGGTCCCGCTTGGTCAAAACTCGAGGTTTAGACCAAAAGACGTTCACCCATTCACCCCCGCGAACCCGAATATGTAATTAGTTTCGAAATCCGACCCCAAATTGCGGTCAAATTTCTAATTTCTCAAAAATCCCTAGTTCTACCCAAACCCCCAATTTTTACCATGAAATTCCTAAACTTTAGGTTGAATTATTGTAAAATGAAGTGAAAGATTAAAAGAAATGAGCTAAGAATCACTTACCTATGATTTGGGGATGAAATGGTCTTTGAAAGCTCGCCCCAAGGTCTTCTATCTTTTGAAAATGTGGAGAAATGTCTTGAGTCCCAAATTAATGAACTCATTGCCCAGCGACCTTTTCACCTACGGTACTTTGGTCGCACCTGCGGATCCGTATATGTGGACCTGGTATCCACTTCTGTGAAAAAAGGCTTGGTCGGCTGGGCCGCACCTGCGGACTGGGTTCCGCTTCTGTGGTGCCGCTCCTATGGAGAAAGTCCAAATCTGTGAAAGATGGCCTCCCAGACTTGGGCCGTACCTGCGGGGCTTTGGTTCGCACCTGCGATCAAGGGATCGCAAGTGCGGACACACCAGATCTGGTGCACCAGCAGCCCTGTTAAGATTTGAACTCAACTTGCGCATCGCCTGAATGGCACCCGAGCCCTCGAGGCTCGAAACCAAACATGCACACAGGTGTAGAAAAATCATACGGACTTTCTCGTGCGATCAAATCTCCAGAATAATACCTAGAACTACGAATTTAGCACTAAAACATATGAAATTCTCAAGAACACTTTAAAGTTTCTATTTTCTCAACCGAAAGTCCGAATTACGTCAAATCAGTTCCGTTTCTCACCAAATTTCACAGATACGGTATAAATATCACAACGGACATGTACCGGGCTCTGGAACCAAAATACAGATCCGATACCAACAAGATCAAACATTAACCAATTTCTTAAAACCTTTACAATTTCAGTCCTTCAATTTAAATCAAGAATTTATATCTTGAGCTAGGGACCTCGAAATTCGATTCCGGGCATATGTCAGGTCCCATATTTTAATACGGACCCACTGAGAGCGTCAAAATACGGGTCCGGGTCCATTTACTCACAACATTGACCAAAGTCAGCTAAAAATTATTTTTAAGGCCAAAAATTATTATTTCTTTAATTTTCCACATAAAAGCTTTTCGGAAACATGCCCGATACGCACGCAAATCGAGGAGGTTAAAAATAAAAAATTTAAGGCTAACGAGCGTAGAATTGATTTTTAAAACATAAGATGACCTTTTAGGTCATCACATTAAGGATGTGCAAAAGCTTGATTGTCCTTTAGACATCGAACCAGCGATCATAAAAATCTTTTGTTGTTATGATGGCTTGTCTCTTATTTGGGTTGTTGATTTTTCTGAGTTAGTCCAGGATTCCTTGGACAAGGTGAAGATCATTCGGGATAGACTTCGTACAGCTCAGTCCAGGCAGAAGAGTTATGCGGATTGCATTGTTCGAGATTTAGCATTCATGATAGGAGACCGGGTATTCTTAATGTGTCGCCCATGCAGGGCGTGATGAGATTCGGGAAGAAGGGCAAGTTGAGCCCTAGGTACATTGGTCCATTTGAGATTCTGGATAAGGTAGGAGAGGTGGCCTACAGATTTTCCTTGCAACCTAGTTTGTCAGCCGTGCATCCGGTATTTCACGTATCTATGCTCCGGAGGTATATTGCGGATCCATCTCATGTACTTGACTTCAGTGGTGTCCAGTTGGACAAGGATTTGTCTTATGAGGAGGAGCCGGTAACCATATTAGACCGGCAGGTCTGACAGTTGAGATCGAAGAGTTATCCTTCGATTTATGTTCAATGGACAGATCAGCCTGTTGAGGCAGCTACTTGGGAGTCCGAGTCCGATATGCGGAGCCGATATCCCCACCTTTTCCCCGATTCATGTACCTTTCTATGTTTGTTCAAGGAATAACGGTTATTTTAGAGGTGGAGATTGTGATGACCGAAAAGGTCATCTTGTGTAAATTTAGCAAATACTGTGTTTCGAGGCCCCGAAAGCCTCCGTTAATCTCACCTCGATGTGCGCACATATCTCGAGCACGTAGCCGGGAAGCCTTTATATGGAAATGTGTTAAACAGTTGAATTTATGATAATTAATTGAATGAAGTGACTTTGGTCAACATTTTTGGTAAACGGACCCGGACCCTGACCCGTGATTTCACGGTCCCGGAGGGTCCGTAGCAAAATATGGGACCTGGGCGTATGCCCGGAATCAAATTCCGAGGTCCCAAATCTGAGAAATAAATTTTTAAAGGAAATTATTTTCTGGAAATAATAAAGACTTTAGAAAATGAACTTTGATGTGAAATCTGTGTTACCGAGCCTGTATTATTGTTCCGGAGCCGGGAACATGTTCAATATGTGTTATGTGAGTTATCTATAAAATTTGAAAAGAAACGGACTTGGTTTGACGTGTTTCGGATCAAAATTGGAAATTTTGATAGTTTATGAAGTTTGAGGAAATTCTATGGATTTTTGAGTTTAATTCATTTTTTTAATGTTATTTTAGTGGTTTAATTACTCAAATAAGTTCGTAGGATGATTTTGAAGGCATGTGTATTTTTGGTTTTGAACCCCGAGGGCTCGGGTGAGTTTCGGATAGGTGTCGGGGTTGTAAACTTAGGAAATTTCTGGTGTTTTAGGATGTATCTGGTGTCCAACTATTTATTTCTCTGCGATCGCGATGTAGTGCACGCGATCGTGATGTGCAATTGGGTGGGGTGGCTAATTTTCTCTGCGTGATCACAAGGAGCTGGGTGCGAACGCGGAGCTTTGGGGTTTAAGCTCTACACGAACGCAACCCTATGTCCGCAATTGCGTAAGTCTCCTGTGGGGTTGGGGGTTGGGTAGCAATTGTTCTGTGCGAACGCGTTCTTTCATTCACGATCGCACTCCTCACTTTGCGATCGCGTATGTATAAGTCCAGTACTCTGCGCGATCGCAGTCCTTCTATCGCGATCGCGTAAGGTAAATTCGCCCAGTTATTTAATTGCTCAAAAACAGAATACCCATTACGGGATTTTCATATCTTTCACCATTTTCTTCTTTTCCACTCTTTTTGGACGAGTCTTAGGAGGCCATTCCACCATAGCTTCATAGGTAGGTGTTCTTAACTCTAATTTCTTCCATTTTCTTCATCAATCATTAGATTCTAGGCCTAAAAACATGGAATCAAGGGTAGAAATTGGGGTTTTTGGGTAGAGTTAGGGGTTTGGAAATTTTGGGAATTCAACCTCATTTTGGGGTCGGATTTAAGAACAAATTGTATATCCGGGTTCATGGGGGAATAGGTGATCGGGTTTTGGTTCGAGCCTCGAATTTGGACCAAGCGAGCCCAGGGCCGAATTTTAGTATTTTTGGAAGAATTATGGGAAATGTATAATTAGGCTTTGGGATTGAGTTACTGAATAATTATTGATGTTATTAAGTCAATTATGTCTAGATATTATCGTTTTGGAGTTGGATTCAAGAGGAAAGGCCGTCATTGAGGCTTGACTTGCATTCTTGGAGTCGAGGTAAGTGTTTGGCCTAACCTTAGCTTGAGGGATTAGGTATAGAGTCTTATTTGCTATGTGTAATTCATGTCCAACGTATAGGTGAGGTGGCGGGTACCTATATGTTTGTGTCAAGCATGCTCGTGAGTCGAATTTTGATGTATTATTTAATCTTCTTTGATATTCTCTGTGTTGTGAGTTATTGGGAACCTTGAAAATGGTACCTTGAGGTTACTTCATGACGTAGAAAGTTATTGATTATGTGTTCGGTCGAGGATTTTACTGTTGACATTATACTTCTGAGTGAGATTAGTTATAGCTGAGTCCCTTGCCAGGACAGTAGAATTTTGTTGATTATTTCTGTACATTTGAAATGTCGTATTGTTAAACTTTCATATCAATCGTTGCTTTTACACTCATCATGCACGAGGGAACATTCTGTGCTGAGTGATTATTATTTATACACAAAGGAACATTGTGTGCCGATGATTATTATTTATGCACGAGGGAACATTCCGTGCCGACGATTATTATTTGTGCACGAGGGAACATTCCGAGCCGAGTGATTATTATTTATGCACGAGGGAATATTCTATGCCGATGATTATATTTATGCACGAGGGAACATTCTGTGCCGATTGATTATTATTTATGCGCGAGGGGACATTCCGTGCCGATTGATTATTATTTATGCGCGAGGGGACATTACGTGCCGATTGATTATTATTGATACACGAGGGGACATTCGGTGCCGAGTCATTATTATTTATGCGCGAGGGGACATTCCGTGCCGATTGATTATTATTGATACACGAGGGGACATTCGGTGCCGAGTCATTATTATTTATGCGCGAGGGGACATTCCGTGCCGTGTGATTTTGAGGTTATACACGTGGGGTCATGCTGTGTTTTCCTCCTGTCTACTTTACTTGTTCGGGCTGATATTCCTGTTTTACTTCTACATTTCCGTTAGTACTTGATTCTATTGTTTTAGCAAGTGTTTCCCCTCTTATCCCTAGCATGATCTTCCCCCTAACTGTATTCTTATTTGTTTTCTGATATACTATTGAACTGCACAGGTACAATTTGTTGTCGTGTCCTAGCCTCGTCACTACTTCGCGAGGTTAGGCTCGACATTTACTCAGTACATGGGTTCGGTTGTGCTGATGCGACACCTGCACTTCTTTATGTTATGCAGATTACGCGGCCGGACCCAGTGGAAATCGTTAGTGGGAGTGTCCTTTGGTCCATTACAGATGACACTGAGGTAATTCCACAGGCGTTTGTGGATCTCGGCGTCCCTGTCTATCTTCCATTCTGTCATATATGTGTTTTCTTGACAGATACATCATTTTATTTTCAAACTATTTTTTTTAGTCAAATCTTAGACTGGTTCGTGAGGTTGTGACTCCATTTCTGGGTTCTGTACTTAAAGGAATTTCTTCGTGATTAGCTATTGGTATTTAGATTTTGTTAATGCTTCCGCACTTATCTCAATTATCTAGTCAGTGTTTGTTATTTTCACTTTTAATCAATCAATTCAGTTAACACGTTAGCTTGCCTAGCGGGTGCAACGTTAGGCGCCATCACGGCCTGAAGGTGGGATTTCGAGTCGTGACAAGTTGGTATCAGAGCACTACGTTGCTTAGGTCTCACAACTCACGGACAAACTTGGTAGAGTTTGTGGGATCGGTACGGAGACGTCTGTACTTATCCCCTAGAGGCTAAAAAGTTAGGAATAACTTTACTTTTTCTTCTTTCCTGTCGCGCAATTTGAATTCTAAATGCTAATTGAGTTTTGATTCTATTCTCTCGCAGATGGCGAGAACGCGTGCTTCCTCATCTACCGATCAGTAGCCCGATTCTCTTGTTGCAGCTCCTACGAGGGGCCGAGGCCGTATTAGAGGCCGAGGTAAGGGCAGGGCAAATCCAAGGGCAGCAGCGCCAGTAGAGGACCCGCAGGTAGACTTTGCCGATAAGATTCCTACTCAGACAGTTCCAGTTGGACCATCTCAGGTCCCAGAGGGGTTCATTGCCACCCCGGTGCTTCAGGACGCTCTAGTCCGCTTAGTGGGACTCATGGAGAGTGTGGCTCAGGCCGGTCTTCTTCCTACTGCACCATCCGTCTCTCAGGCTGGGGGAGGGACCCAGACTCCTGCTACTCCCATGCCAGAGCAGCTAGGTCCTCAGTTCCATACTCCGGCACCTCAGACGGTCGGAGTAACTCAGCCGGGCATTGTGGCCCCAGCAGTTGAGGGAGCAGCTATGTCAGTAGATGCTTTATGGAGATTGGATAGATTCACCAAGTTATTCACTACTACACTTACTGGTGCACCATCAGAGGATCCCCATAATTATTTGGACAGTTGTCATGAGGTTCTTCGGAACATGGGCATAGTAGAGTCCAATGGAGTTGATTTTGCTATTTTTCGTCTTTCGGGTTTCGCCAAGACTTGGTGGAGAGACTATTGCTTGACCAGGCCAGCTGGGTCTACACCATTGACTTGGGCTCAAGTCTCCGAGTTATTCGTGGGGAAGTTCTTTCCAGTTACTCAGAGGGAGGATCTTCGGAGGCAGTTTGAGCGCCTCCAGTAGGGATCTATGTCTGTGACTCAGTACGAGACCAGGTTCATCACTCTAGCTCGGCATGCTATTATGATACTCCCCACTAATCGTGAGAGAGTGAGGAGGTTTATTGAGGGTTTGGCTCAGCCCATCAGGATTTAGATGGCCAAGGAGTCAGGTATTGATATTTCATTCCAGGATGCGGCCAATGTGGCCAGGAGGATTGAGATGGTTATGTCACAGGGTGGTGGTCAGGGGCTGACAAGAGGCCCCGTCACTTCGGTCGATTCAGTGGAGCCTCATATGGGGGAAGGTATTCTTCAGGCAGATATCATCCTCCCAAACCCTATCAGTCGGCACTTCAGGTAGCTCACAGTGCACCACCAGCTCCTATTAGTGCACCACCGGCACCTATCAGTGCACCGCCGCTTCAGAGCTTCCAGGGTGGTTACCAGGGTCGGCAGGGCCAGTTTCAGAGTCAGCAGCCACATCAGCAGAGGCCTTGTTATTCTTGCGGTGGTTTGGGGCATATTTCCAGGTTTTTCCCCCGAGGTTCTAGTGGGTCTCAGTATCAGGGTTCCCATGCCATGGTTCCCGCATCAGGCGCACCCCCACCCCCTCAGCCACCTAGGGGTGGCAGTCGGGGTGCCAGAGGTGGAGGTCATGCCACGAGAGGTAGAGGTCAGGCCACAGTAGGTCAACCCAGAGATGCTCAGGTTGGAGGGGCTCAGCCCCAGTGCTATGTTTTTCCTGCCAGGCCTGATGCTGAGGCTTCTGATGCAGTTATTACAGGTACAGTTTCAGTTTGCAGCCGAGAGGCTTCGGTGTTATTTGATCTGGGTTCTAAATTCTCCTACGTGTCTTCATATTTTGCCCCTTATTTGAGTATGCCCTGTGATTCCTTGAGTAATGTTGTACATGTTTCTACACCGGTGGGTGATTCTGTAGTGGTAGATCGAGTCTACCGTGCTTGCTTAGTAGTTATTGGTGGTCTGGAGACTCAGGTTGATCTTTTGCTTCTTGATATGGTTGACTTTGATGTTATATTGGGGATGGATTGGTTATCCCCCTATTATGCTATTCTGGAGTGTCATGCCAAGACAGTGACCTTGGCCTTGCCAGGGGTGCCTCGTTTGGAGTGGAGGGGGACTCTTAGTCATTCTTCTAGTAGAGTTATTTCTTATATGAAGGCTCGACGCATGGTCGAGAAGGGTTTTTTGGCCTATCTGGCCTATGTTCGTGATTCTAGCACCGAGGTTCCTTCCTTGGAGTATGTGCCCGTGGTTCCTGAGTTTCCAGAGGTATTCCTTTCTGACCTGTCGGGTATGCCACCTGATAGGGATATTGATTTTTGTATTGAGTTAGCTCAGGGAACCCATCCTATTTCTACTCCGCCTTATCGTATGGCCCCGCTAGAGTTGAAGGAGTTGAAGGATCAGTTGCAGGATTTGTTGGATAAAGGCTTCATTAGGCCTAGTGTTTCTCCTTGGGGTGCCCCAGTATTGTTTTTCAAGAAGAAGGATGGCTCGATGAGGATGTGTATTGACTACCGGCAGTTGAATAAGGTTAATATTAAGAACAAGTATCCTTTGCCGAGGATTGATGATTTATTCGACCAGCTTCAGGGTGCTTCAGTGTTTTCCAAGATTGACTTGAGATCTGGTTACCATCAGCTGAGGATTAGGGCGTCTGATGTCCCTAAGACAACCTTTCGCACTCGTTATGGGCATTATGAGTTCTTCGTGATGACGTTTGGACTGACAAATGCCCCCGCTGCCTTTATGGAGTTGATGCACCGCGTGTTCAGGCCTTATTTGGATTCATTTGTGATTGTTTTCATTGATGATATTTTGATTTACTCCCGTAGCCGTGAGGAGCATGAGCAGAACCTTCGGGTCGTCCTCCGGACTTTGAGGGATAATCACTTGTATGCAAAATTTTCCAAGGGTGAGTTCTGGTTGCATTCAGTTGCATTTCTAGGCCATGTGGTATCGTTAGAGGGTGTTCAGGTGGATCCCAAGAACATTTCAGCAGTCAGAGATTGCCCTAGACCCACCTCAGCTACAGAGATCCGGAGTTTCTTGGGCTTAGTAGGTTATTATCGCCGGTTCATGGAGGGCTTTTAATCCATTGCAACCCCGATGACCAGGTTGACTCAGAAGAGTGCTCAGTTAAGGTGGTCTAATGAGTGTGAGGCGAGCTTTCAGAAGCTCAAGACAGCCTTGACCACGGCACCAGTGTTAGTATTGCCCACAGGTTCAGGACAGTATACCGTGTATTATGATGCTTCACGGGTTGGGCTTGGTGCAGTGTTGATGCAGGATGGCAAAGTTATAGCCTATGCTTCTCGTCAGTTGAAGGTTCATGAGAAGATCTATCCAGTTCATGAATTGGACTTAGCAGCAATTGTGCATGCATTGAATATTTGGAGGCATTAATTGTATGGTGTGCCATGTGAGGTGTTCACGGATCATAGGAGCTTATAGTATCTGTTCAAACAGAAGGAGTTGAACATGAGGCAGATGAAATGGTTAGAGTTGCTGAAGGATTATGATATTACCATTCTTTATCATCTGGGGAAGGCCAATGTGGTGGCCGATGCTTTGAGCCGGAAGTCAGCCAGTATGGGTAGTCTTGCCTATTTATCAGTCGGAGAGAGACCTATTGCTTTGGATGTTCAGGCTTTAGCCAACCGATTTGTGAGGTTGGAGGTCACTGAGACTGGCACTGTTTTGGCCCATACCATAGCCCGTTCTTAATTGTATGACTGTATTCGGGCCAGGCAGTATGATGATCGCTATTTACGTGTTCTTAGAGATAGAGTGAGGCACGGAGATGCCAAGCAGGTTACGGTTGATGATGGGGGAGTTTTGAGGATGCAGGGTCAGATTTTTGTACCTGATGTGGATGGTATTCGTGGGTTGATACTTCAGGAGGCCCATAGTTCCCGGTATTCTATCCATCCGGGCGCCGCAAAGATGTACCAGAACTTGCGGCAGCACTATTGGTGGCGGGGGATGAAGAAGGATATTGTAGCTTATGTAGCTCAGTGTTTGAACTGTCAGCAGGTTAAGTACGAGCACCAGTGACCCAGTGGTTTGATGCAGCAGATTCAGCTTCCGAGTGGAAGTGGGAGCGTATCACCAACTCCCACGGACTCAGAGGATGTTTGATGCAGTATGGATCATTGTGGATAGGCTGACCAAGTCAGCGCACTTCATCCCAGTATCAGTTTCATATTCAGCAGAGAAGTTGGAAAGGATCTATATGAGAGAGATTATTAGACTGCATGGTGTGCCGATATCCATTATATCAGACCGAGGTACTTAGTTTACCTCCCATTCTGGAGAGTATTTCAGCGAGAGTTAGGCACACAGATTGATTTGAGCACATCATTTCATCCTCAGACGGACGGGATGTCCGAGCGTACTATTCAGATTTTGGAGGATATGTTTCGAGCTTGTGTTATTGACTTTGGTGGTTCATGGGAACAGTTCTTGCCTTTAGCTGAGTTTGCCTACAACAAAGCCTATCAGTCGAGCATTCATATGGCTCCGTATGAGGCGTTGTATGGTAGGCTGTGTCGGTCTCCAGTCGGATGGTTTGAGCCGGGAGAGGCTAGATTGTTGGGTTCTGAGTTAGTCCAGGATGCCTTAGACAAGGTGAAAATAATTCGCGATAGACTTCGTACAGCCCAGTCCAGGCAGAAGAGTTATGTGGATCGTAGAGTTCGAGATTTGGCATTCATGATAGGAGACCGGGTATTTCTTCGGGTGTCGCCCATGGAGGGCGTGATGATATTCGGGAAGAAGGGCAAGTTGAGCTCTAGGTACATTAGTCCATTTGAGATTCTGGATAAGGTAGGAGAGGTGTCCTACAGACTTGCCTTGCCACCTAGTTTGTCAGCCGTGCATCCGGTATTTCACGTATCTATGCTCCGGAGGTATATTACGAATCCATCTCATGTACTTGACTTCAGTGGTGTCCAGTTGGACAAGGATTTGTCTTATGAGGAGGAGCCGGTAGCCATATTAGACCGGCAGGTGCGACAGTTGAGATCGAAGAGTTATCTTTCGGTTCATGTTCAGTGGAGAGGTCATCCTTTTGAGGCAGCTACTTGGGAGTCCGAGTTTGATATGCAGAGCCGATATCCCCACCTTTTCCCCGATTCAGGTACCTTTCTATGTCCATTCGAGGACAAACGGTTGTTTTAGAGGTGGAAATTGTGATGACCCAAAAGGTCATCTTGTGTAAATTTAGCAAAAGCTATGTTCCGAGGCCCTAAAAGCCTCTGTTAATCTCACCTCGATGTGCGCGCACAACTCGAGCGCGTAGCCGGGAAGCCTTTATGTGGAAATGTGTTAAACAGTTGAATTTATGATAATTAATTGAATGAAGTTGACTTTGGTCAACATTTTTGGTAAACGGACTCGGACCCATTATTTGACGGTCCCGGAGGGTCCGTAGGAAAATATGGGACCTGGGCATATGCCCGGAATCGAATTCCAAGGTCCCAAGTCCGAGAAATGAATATTTAAAGGAAATAGTTTTCTGGAAATAATAAAGACTTTTGAAAATGAACTTTGATGTGAAATCTGTGTTACTGAGCCCGTATTATGGTTCCGGAGCCCAGAACAGGTTCAATATATGTTATGTGAGTTATCTGTAAAATTTGGAAAGAAACGAACTTGGTTTGACGTGTTTCGGATCAAAATTAGAAAATTTGATAGTTTATAAAGTTTGAGGAAATTCTATGGATTTTTGAGTTTAATTCATTGTTTTTATGTTATTTTAGTGGTTTAATTACTCGAATAAGTTCGTAGGATGATTTTGAAGGCGTGTGTATTTTTGGTTTTGAGCCTCGAGGGCTCGGGTGAGTTTCGGGTAGTGTCGGGGTGCTAAACTTAGGAAATTTCTGGTGTTTTAGGTTGTATCTGGTGTCCAACTATTTCCTTCTCTGTGATCGCGATGTAGTGCACGCGATCGCGATGTGCAATTGGGCGGGGTGGATAATTTGCTCTGCGCGATCACAAGGAGCTGGGTGCGAACGCGGATCTTTGGGGTTTAAGCTCTACGCGAACGCAACCCTATGTCCGCGATCGCGTAAGTCTCCTGTGGGGTTGGGGCTGGGTAGCAATTGTTCTGTGCGAACGCGTTCTTTCGTTCGCGATTGCGTGGGTCCACGTCTGGGTTCTCTGCGATCGCACTCCTCACTTCGCGATCGCATAAGTTTAAGTCTAGTACTTTCCTTGATCGCAGTCCTTCTATCGTGATCGCGTAAGGTAAATCCGCCCAGTTATTTAATTGCTCAAAAACAGAATACCCATGACGGGATTTTCATATCTTTCACCATTTTCTTCTTCTCCACTCTTATTGGGCGAGTCTTAGGAGTCCATTCCACCATAGCTTCATAGGTAAGTGTTCTTAACTCTAATTTCTTCCCTTCATCAATCATTAGATTCTAGGCTTAAAAACATGGAATCAAGGGTAGAAATTGGGGGTTTTGGGTAGAGTTAGGGCTTTTGGAAATTTTGGGAATTCAACCTCATTTTGGGGTCGGATTTCAAAATAAATTGTATATTCGGGTTCATGGGGGAATGGGTGATCGGGTTTTTGTCCGAACCTCGAGTTTTGACCAAGCGGGCTCGGGGCCGAATTTTGCTATTTTTTGAAGAATTATGGGAAATGTATAATTAGGCTTTGGGATTGAATTATTGAATAATTATTGATGTTATTAATTCCATTATGTCTAGATATTATCATCTCGGAGTTAGATTCAAGAGGAAAGGCCGTCATTGAGGCTTGACTTGCATTCTTGGAGCCGAGGTAAGTGTTTGGCCTAACCTTAGCTTGAGGGATTAGGCATAGAGTCTTATTTGCTATGTGTAATTCATGTCCAACGTATAGGTGAGGTGGCGGGTACCTATATGTTGTGGTCAAGCATGCCCGTGAGTCGAATTTTGATGAATTATTTAATGTTCTTTGATATTCTCCGTGTTGTGAGTTATTGAGAACCTTGAAAGTGGTACCTTGAGGTTACTTCATGACGTAGAAAGTTATTAATTATGTGTTCGGTCAAGGATTTTACTGTTGTCATACTTCTGAGTGAGATTGGTTATAGTTGAGTCCCTTGCCGGGACAGTAGAATTTTGTTGATTATTTCTGTACATTTGAAATGTCGTATTGTTAAACTTTCATATCAATTGTTGCTTTTACACTCATCATGCACGAGGGAACATTCTGTGCCGAGTGATTATTATTTATGCACGAAGGAACATTCCGTGCCGATGATTATATTTATGCACGAGGAAACATTCTGTGCCGATGATTATTATTTTTCCACGAGGGAACATTCCATCCGAGTGATTATTATTTATGCACGAGGTAATATTCCATGCCGATGATAATATTTATGCACGAAGGAACATTCCGTGCCGATTGATTATTACTTATGCACGAGGGGACATTCCGTGCCGATTGATTATTATTATGCGTGAGGGGACATTCCGTGCCGATTGATTATTATTGATGCACGAGGGGACATTCTGTGCCGAGTCATTATTATTTATGCGCGAGGGGACATTCTGTGCCGTGTTATTTTGAGGTTATACACGTGGGGTCATGCCGTGTTTTCCTCCTGTCTATTTTACTTGTTCGAGCTGATATTCCTGTTTTACTTCTACATTTTTGTTAGTACTTGATTCTACTGTTTTAGCAAGTGTTGCTCCTCTTATCTCCAGCATGATCTTCCCCGTAACTGTATTCTTGTTTATTTTCTGCTATACTATTGAACTGCACAGGTACAATTTGTTGTCGTGTCCTAGCCTCGTCACTACTTCGCTGAGGTTAGGCTCGGCACTTACTCAGTACATGGGTCGGTTGTACTGATGCTACCCCTGCACTTCTTTATGTTGTGCAGATTACGCAGCCGGACCCAGTGGACATCATTAGTGGGAGTGTCCCTCAGTCCATTAGTTCCGCAGGCGTTCGTGGATCTCGGCGTCCCTATCTATCTTTCATTCTGTCATATATGTATTTTCCAGACAGATACATCATTTTATTTTCAAACTGTTGTTTTTAGTCAAATCTTAGACTGGTCCGTGAGGTTGTGACTCCATTTCTGGGTTCTGTACTTAAAGGGATTTCTTCGTGATTAGCTATTGGTATTTAGATTTTGTTAATGCTTCCGCACTTATCTCAATTATCTAGTCAGTGTTTGTTATTTTCACTTGTTAATATATCAATTCAGTTAACACGTTGGCTTGCCTAGCGGGTGCAACGTTAGGCGCCATCACAGCCTGAAGGTGGGATTTCGGGTCGTGACAAAATGGTGCATTTCATTGGCTTGGTATGTCAATAAATTATTCGGTGGTTTTATTTTGAGCCTGTTTGTACATAGAATTCTTTTTTCTTTTTTCTTTTTCGAAATCAGAGTTTGTTCATAAAATTTTCAATTTTCACTTGAAGATGCATTTTGGAAATTTTCGAAAATTTGAAATACTCCAAAAAGTATTTTTTCAAAATTCACTCAAATCACTCACAAAACTTCAAAAACAACCCAAACTGAAATTTATGTCCACACATAACTCTTAATTTCAAATACCATTTTCATTTGAAAATATTTTTCACCATTTTTTGGAATTTTACAATTCCTATTTTCAAACGCCTACTTAGTATTTCAAATGAGATGTATGGAAAGATACCATTACCAGAGCAAATGCACTTGAATTGCGATGTGGATCACATGGAACATGGCATTTCAATATTGAGAGAAATGCTTAGGAAGGCACTTTTAAGTTATGGATATTGAAAGACTATAATGTCAAAGAATCTTGGTATCAATTGGCTATTATAACATGTACCGGTCTTTATCAATCCAGACCAAGATATTGGTTTGGGGAGCATGAGTTGCTACTCTTTATTTCACACCGAGCTATAATAATTATTGCTCTCTTCTCTCTAACGGCTATTTTCTCATCGACTCTGGTCCACGCGCCACCAGATGGAGCCGCCGGGAGGCCTCCAACTGGCGCGTCTGGAAGGGCAGCAGCAATCTAAAAATGATTCTTCTCACATGCAAGGAATCCTTTTTGGAAAAATCATTTATGCGGATAAAATTCCAGCCCCTTCAAGCTCCTCGCCGGTCTATGTCAAACAAGAAAAAGAAAAGGTGAAAGCTAGATACACTACTCACAACGATATGCCTGTTGTCATCTTCAAAGCCTCTGATTACTATGGTATAATGGCTGAATCTTGCAAATTCACAATTGTGGGTTGATTCCTAAGACCCCGCCCCCAATTTTATAGAATTAGGTCAAGATTCAAGGAAATTGTTCCTCTTAATGGGTCAGTGAGAATTGGGGTTTTTGATAACCATAATGTTTTTATTGACCTATTTAATGAGGAAGATTGAAAATCAGTCTGGTTTAGGAGGGTCATTGAAATTGATGGTATGCAAATGTGGTTAAAAAATGGTCTCCATATTTTAAGCCAGAGGAAGACTTAACTGTGGCTCCAGCGTGGGTTCTCTTGCCTGCGTTACCATTCCATATGCATGATTGGCACTATGTTAAACAACTTCTAAGCTCAGTTGGAACACCTCTAGCTTTGGATGCTGCAACTATGGGAAGAACAAGGCCAAGTATGGCTAAAATTAGAGTTGAAGTGGACCTGTTGAAGCCACTACCTCAAAGTATATTTGGTGGCCAATAATATGAAGATATTCCTCTCAAAGTCTACACTCAAAAATTGGAGAATGAAGGATTTCCTAAATATTGCAAACACTAGAGAAAAATTGGTCATTACATGATCAATTACAGAGTTTTGGAGAAAAAAAAAAGCTGAAAATAAAGAAGAAGAAGAAGAAGAAGAAGAAGAAGAAGAAGAAGAAGAGAATCAGAATCAAGGAAATGACAATCAGTTAATCAAGGAACAAAAGGGGAGAAAGACTGATGAGAGTAGTAATGAAAAACCTCAAAATCTGCCGACTCCAGAGATCACACAAAAACAGCAAAATGAAGAGGTCAATCGCAACAACAAAAAGGATAGAAAGAAGAAGACAAAGCAGAAGAAGACTAAGAAATTGCCAAAAAAGAAGAGTAAAGTTGTGTTTCAGCCGGAAAATAGCAAAAGAAGAGAAGAATATGTCTCAGATGCAAAGAAAAATGACTTCACTAGGCAATCCATTGAAGAAAGTATCCTTAGCCCAACAACAAAAAACAACATCTACCAACAGGAAAAAACTGATGTGAATATCAACAAGAATACCTCTGATGAGTTGAATGAGATTAATAGAATAGGGGATCAACAACTTCAAAACAAACTTGCACAAACTAATCAAGAAAATAAAACTAAAGGGATACAAGGTCAAGAGCAGTGTGGTGAACCCAGTTCTTCTACTGTCCCAACAGAATAAGGAATCTATCGGGGCTTCAACTGGTAGTGGACTTATATGAAAACAAGGAAGAGTGCAACAATACTAATAAAGAAGATGAACTTTATGATAACTTTCAAGGAGCAGAATAGTCAAACAACCAGCAGGATTGGAGAAAAGAAGATCAATATTCTCACACCATTACAGAAGATCAACAACAGAATAATAGGAGAGGAAGAAGTGAAACCAGAAAAAATAGCAAAAGAAACAGGAACAGAACTCATCCTTCTATGAGAAGGAATCAAAAGGAGGACAACCCCCCAGATGATCTCAATGATTAGTTCTCTGTTTTGGAACATTAGGGGAGTTAGATCCAAAAAAGTCATTCATAGGCTAAAGAATCTGATTAACATCAACAACTCTCAATACGTGGCTATATTTGAACCTTTTGTCTCAAAAGATAAATTAGATGGTTACAGGAAATTCTTAGGTTTCCAACATTGCTGCTGCAATAATATTGGCCAAATATGGTGTTTGTGGAATTCCTACAACACTACTACAGTCACTGCCATCAGTGATCAACATATTACAATCAACTTTCATAATTCTATTGGTATGAAGGACATTTATATTACTGATGTGTATGCTAAATGTAAATCCAAAGACAGAAGGGACCTATGGCAATCTCTTGAGCTAGATAATATGTATCATATTGAAAAACTAGGGGGTAATCCACATAGAATGTATAGAAGTCTGGAATTTCAGACCTGTATCAACAACTGTGACCTCATTGACATTGGTTACAATGGTTCTAATTACATTTGGTGCAATAACAGAAGACCTGGGAAAAGAATCTGGAAAAGGCTTGACATAATCTTTGTTAATGATCATTGGGATCAATTGTTTCAAAGAACCTCTGTTAGGTATTTGTCAAGGACAAGCTTAGATCACAGAGCTCTTCTTATGAAAAACTTGGATGCTAATTATCAACACATTAAGTACTTCTGATTTCTGTATTGTTGGGTTAACAAAGAAGGCTTCTTTGATATAGTGAAGGAATCATGGAATACAGAAGTGGTTTGGAATCCTATGTGGATCCTTCAAAGTAAGCTCAAAGCTTTGAGCAAAAGGTTGTCCCAATGGTCTAGGAATGAAACTAGGACATTAATGAAGTTGTTACCAATTGGGAAGCTAAACTTCAGGAGTTGGAGGACATTGACATTGAAGATAACTCGCAAAAGAGTAGAGAAGATGTCAACAAGGCTCATGCTCATTATATTAGATGGCTCAGTCTTCAAGAATCCATACTCAAACAAAAATCCCAAATAAAGTGATTCGAAGAAGGGGAAAAGAATACCAGATACTTTCGTTCCATCCTTAGAGAGAAAAGAATAAGGCAACAGATTAATCGCATAAAAAATAATAGAGGGACTGGATTAAGGGAGATGAGAAGATAGCCATAAAAGCTGTGAGATATTTCCAAACTATCTTTAACCTCACCCCTCCTATAATCAGCAATACTATCCTGGATTGTATTCCTTTGTGCATTTCAAGTGATGACAATAAAATGCTCAGCAAGGTCCCAGAGGAAGATGAAATCAAGGAAGCAGTTTTTAGCCTTAGCACTCACAGCACAGCAGGTCCAGATGGCTTCAATGACACCTTCTTTCAGAGTTGCTGGGAGATAATTGGGAGGGAATTCATTGCTTTTGTGAAAGATTTCTTCAAAGGAAAAGGTTTGACCAAATTCTATTCTCATACTTGTTTGGTTTTAATTCCTAAAATTAACAATCCTGCTACCTTTTCTGTTTTTAGACCCATTAGCTTATCCAACTTTACTAACAATATTATCTCCAAAATTGTTTCTCTAAGAGTAAACACTTTGTTGCATAAAATAGTTTTCTTGAACCAAAGTGGCTTTGTTAAGGGTAGACTCATCTCATAAAATGTTGTGCTAGCTCAGAAAATTGCTCACAATATTTCTCATAGTAATCAAGGGGGTAATGTTGTCATTAAATTGGATATGGCTAAAGCTTATGATAGAATGGATCGGGATTTTCTATATGCAGTCCTTAGAAAATTTGGATTTTCTGATAATTGGATTGGTTTGGTTCACAATCTCATATCAAATGTGTGGTATTCAGTTATCATTAATGGTATGAGATCTGGCTTCTTCTCTTCTTCTCAAGGGCTTAAGCAAGGGGATCCTCTTTCCCTAACTCTCTTTATTATTGCTACTGAGGTCTTATCAAGATCTCTCAACTCTTTGTATAGGAATCTTAACTTCACTCCCTTCTCCATGCCCCCTAATGTTCCTAGGATTAACCACCTTGCTTATGCTGATGATATTGTTATTTTCTGTAGTGGTGGTTCTACTTCTATTAAATCGATCATGAATATTATTTATAACTATGAAAGAAGTTCTAGTCAACTGGTTAAACGGGATAAAAGTTACTTCTTAATTGCTCCTAACACTGCTGCCACTAGAATTAACAGGATTAGAAAGTGCTCTAGTTTTATGGATAAGAACTTTCCTTTTACTTATCTAGGTTATCCATTGTATGTGGAAGGAAAAAAATTGACTTTTTTGATAGCATGATTAGTAAAATTATTAAAAAGCTTAATGGTGGGCAAGGTAAGATGCTTTCTTATGGGGGTAAGACTACTCTAATTAAGAGCGTTCTCCAGTCTATCCCGGTGTACACTCTATCTGCTATGACTCCCCCCAAGGGAGTATTTAAGTTAATTGAGAAGCATTTTGCTAATTTGTTATGGGGCTCCTCTGAGGATCACAAGAAATACCATTGGATTTCTTGGAACCATCTTGCCCTCCCTCTTGACAAAGGAGGCATTGGCATTAGGAAGATGGAAGACATTAGTAACATGTTAACAATGAAAAGGTGGTGGAGGATAAGGTCCACATCATCCCTTTGGGCTAGTTTCATTAGAAATAAAAATTGTGTCAGATCTCACTTAGTCTCTAAAAAGCTTGCTCCAGATAATTCCCATGCTTGGAGGCATGTTCTCGAAATGAGGGATATTGCAGAAAATCATATTGTTTGGCAGGTGAATTCTGGTTCTAGTAACTTCTAGTGGGACAATTGCTCCCTTAAAGGTCCCCTGGCTAAACAGTTCCCTGATACCCCAAAGAATTCCAAAACTTTGGTAAGAGAATTCATTTATGATGGGCAATGGAATATCAACAAATTGAAGGAGCTCCTACAAATCATCTGGTTCAACAGATCCAAAACCTTCCTATTGGCAACCAAAACAAGGAAGATCAAATCTTTTGGGCACTCTCAGAAAATGGTAGGTACACAAGCAAAAGTGCATAGAATCTAGCCCAAAAGTTCAATTCATAGATAAGCTATGGAACTGTACTATTCCTTTTAAGATGTCATTTCTAGTTTGGAGGCTATGGCATATCAAACTTCCTTTTGATGATGTGATTATTAAATTTGGCAAATAAATTATTTCCAGATGTAACTGCTGCAGAAATCCTACTACTAATAATATAAATCATGTATTTGTAGAGGGTCAAGCTGCTAGTTACATTTGGAAACTCTTTGGTAATGCTTTTGGCATTCATCATCACTCATATCCTATTCGATATATAATTAACAAATGGTGGACCTCTAAGGCTCTCAATGAAGTCCACAGACTTGTTTTAAATATTACCCCGGTTATTATTTGCAGGTCTCTTTGGAAAGAATTCTGTGCATTCAGGTATGGAGATAAAAAAAAAGCTTCAACAAGTATAGATTAAAGCAACAAATAGCTTGGAGTGTTGAAACTGCAGTCAACAAAGCTTATCCAAACTGTTATCTAAAGCTACCATGGAACTCCTTCTGTGACAGCCTAACAAGGTTACAACCCGTGTATAAAAGTATGGTGGTTCGGTGGAACAAGCATGAGAGGAAATGGGTCAAGATCAACACTGGTGGGAGCTTCTTTCAAGGGGAAGGAAAAAGGCCTAGGAGGAGCTATCAGGGATGAGAAAGGAGACATTATCATAGCCTTCTCAATTCCAGTTAACGTTGAGAACCACAATATTGCGGAGGCTCAAGCAGCTTTAGTTGGTCTTAACTGGTGTAAACAAAATGGCTTCAATTAAGCAATCCTTGAATTAGTTTATCTGTATATTATAGAGATCCTCCGTAAAGATAGTGCTACTAACTATAAACTCAGTCATATAGTGAACAGGATCAAAGAAGCCATCAGTATTCTCAATATTCAGATCAATTATTGCTATCGAGAGGCAAATCAATTGGCGGATAGTTTGGCGAAAATTGCGGTGGAAACTCAGCAACTAGCTTACTTCTACTCTAACCACCAGCTACCTAGGCAAGCGAAATGCCCTTTTTTACTTGACAAAGATCAGATTCCTAGTATAAGGAACAAATATGACAAGGCCAACTTTTTTGCTAGTAGTCTATTTTTGTTGAGGAGGCGACCTATTTATAATCGCCTATTCCTCTCTATTTTTGAAGGGTTCTCTTTACCCTTGTGTTGTATCATCAAACTCTCTTTTTGTTAATACAACACCCCAGGCGATCTCGGAAAGTTTATAAAAAAAAAAGTTGCTACTCTTTTCCAGATATCATGGAGATACTGGTTTTGTATTTGGGACATCCAACGAACCATTTGGATTACAACCTCGAATTGATGCGTCGGATTACAGAAAGTTTGATCTTTCCAAAATTATCTACGTAATATTTGCTTAAGTGTGATGGAGCCACTTGGTTTTTTATTTTGTTGTAATGATGTTACAACAACCTCTTAACAAGTTCAGAAGTAATTTCTCTTCAACGCTAGATCGAAATCGTAATTACCTTTTTCCTTATCTCCCTCAAAAAGTGGTTAAAATCAAAGTATAAGAGGTTTGTTCAGAAATTAATAAACATGTTTCTTCTTATATCAGGAGCTTAGCTTGAGGGGATCTTGTGTTTCTCGTATTCAGACTAGCTGTAATTTCCGTTAAAGAAACATTACACAAAAATTTATGGGTCATTTGTCAAAATACTGGTCCTCAAGCTACAAAGTTCAGACAGTATTGCTCGTTTCTATCTTTTAGAATATGGGCGGTATTTTATTCTTTTTTGATCGAGTTTGTGAAACATTTTTTTTTTTTTTTTTTTTTTGGTAATTGAGGTTGTGAAACTTATAATGATTTATATTTTAGTCGTGGTTAATTTAATATAACAATAATATATTTCTCGTTTGTGTACCAATCACCCTCAGTGGTTTCACATTAATCAACTGTAGAAGAAGAGGAACAGAAAATATCTCTTTGGATGCGAATACGGAATAGACCAAGTGAAAAGCCAATTTTGTATTCAAATTTGAAAGACCAAAGACTGGACAATGACTCGTTTACGCGCTAAACAAAAGATAACAATTTTACTTTCACACACTATTTGGACAATCATAGAATTCCTTTCCCAACTCCTAATTAATAATTTCAATAATTTATAGAAAAAGTAAGGGTAACTAGGGGTTTCCAAGAGAAAATTAAAAAATGAATCAAATAAATAAAAAAATGTTTTTTTGACCTGGGTTCGTATTAAATAAGTCAAAAAAAAAAAGAAGAAGAAGAAGAAAAAAACAGACCGATTCTCTATCAGCAAACACAGAGACATATCAAACTAAAATTCTATGTAATTTTTTTTTTAAATCTTTGTAGGGATTTTTCTAAAAAAAATAATATTTTCCACAAGACAGTTGTCTAGAGATATTCCTAATGGGCTCGATCAGGTTTTGGAAAAAAAGGAAGGGTAACAAGGCTCTCTACTTCAGCTCCTAAGCTTTTTGAATATACTCACTATTTTGGTCTGCTAGGAAAAAGGGTTGAACTGTCGTGATAATTCATCCTGAAGATGTTTGACTTCCTGAAGGTTATTTTCTTTCAGATTTGGCGGTTGCATGTCAAGATTTGAGTATACCTAGCTAGATTGTTATTTGACGTGCTACATTATGCCATTGACGTTGTTAATTTGATATTTAAAGTATTCCAATGATCCTTCATGCAGGCATGTTGTGTTTTGGTATCTGAACCCATAATTTTTGACAGAAAATATATATATATATTTCAACTAATATTAGATATTTGATCCCAATAGATTTTTCTTATGTACGTACTTTTTTATTTTCCTTAATTTGGCCTGCCATGAAAGGGATGGTCGTAGTGGCTAGATTGGTTACTAGTAATGGGTTTAAATTTAATGCACCAATAATTCAAGTTTTTTTTACAATATCAAAGCTACTTAACAATCTGCTATGAGATTCGCCACATAATTGAGATTGTGTGTTCCAGAAAGTCAAACTATACATGCACTACGTTCTAGGTTGTAATACAACCAACTTACCACACAATTTTTTAAAAAAAATATCTGCTAAATGTAATTTAGTATTGTCACTGGCATTGGTAACTCAAAAAAAAAAAAAAAAAAAAAAAAAAAAAAAAAAAATCTTTTACAGCCATTTAAATTTAATAAATCTTCAAATAATTTGATTACGTAAATCGGTAATTCAATAAAATCGAATCCTTCAGAAAAACGGGAACGATTCTAATCTGCGCGGTTGATATGCCCGTTTTTTGAATTGTCTGATGATGGCGAGATGGTGGCATTGTTAGCAATAAAAAATTAAAAGCATGTTCCATGACAAGCACTAATAATTGAAGTCCTTCACTATAAATTGGCATTTTCAGATAGGCAAAATGAAGAACATATGGTAGGAAAATTAATAAACAACAAAGAGAAAAAAAAAATACATAAAATTAAGAAAAAAGTGGCCGGATCGGAGAGACATGGCTGAGAAGTGGGAGCAGCTTAGTGGAAAAAACAATTGGGAAGGGCTATTAAACCCTTTGGATCTTGATATATCATTCAATATGGAGAATTGGCTCTAAATATGCTGGAGCTAGCAGATACTCAATGGAAAACCTTTTTACTAAGGTTGGACTTGACCCACTGAAATATCGTGTAACCAAATTTTTCTATGCAACTGCATCCATTCCACTTCCTGATGCTTTCATTGTAAAATCATTGTCAAGGGAAGCATGGAGTAAAGAATCAAATTTTATGGGGTATATTGCTGTGGCTACTGATGAGGGTAAAGCTGCACTAGGAAGGAGGGATATTGTGGTTAATTGGAGAGGAACGATGCAGAAGTTAGAGTGGGTGAATGATCTTCAATTTTTAGCTATCCCAGGACCTAAAGTCTTCAACTTCCGTAACTCTTTTTGATCTTCAACATCAAATACTTTTTTTTCCTTCAAAATATTGTCCAAACATTTGTCTCTCGCTCTCTCTCTCTCTCTCTCCCATACAGAAACTTTTATAATATGTCCGAACTCAAGATGCCTACAGGGCAGCGTAACTAAACCAAAAAAAAAAACAAGGTGCCAACAGGAATAATAAATTTGTGATCAACATTTGCGTTTCTTTATTATAATCTAAAAAAATATTAGGTTATAGGTTGCATCTTTCTTTATTTCTTTTAAATTTATATGGATCGAAGGAATTACTAAGTGCCTAGATGAAGCTAAAGAGTCTAACAGCCTATCATTTTCTTCCTTTTAGGTAATTGAAGAAGTAAAAAGATTGGTTGAGGAATATAAGAATGAAGAGGTTAGTATTACTGTTACTGGCCATAGCCTAGGTGCGTCACTTGCAACCCTAAACGCGGTTGACATAGCTTTCAATGGTATTAACAAAACAAGCGAAGGCAAGGAATTTCCCGTGACAGCTTTTGTATTCGCATGTCCTAAAGTTGGGGATCTCAATTTTCATAAGGCATTTTCCAAGCTGAATAATCTTCATATCTTGAAAATTCATAATGTTTTGGATATTGTCCCCAAATACCCACCCGTTGGCTATATAGACGTGGGCGAGGAACTAATGATTGACACCAACAAATCCCCGTATGTAAAGCCTCCTGGAGAAGTTGTCAGTTGGCATTTGTTGGAGCCATACTTGCACGGAGTTGCAGGCACTCAAGGAATAGGAATTTTAGCCGGTTTTAAACTAGAGGTGAATCGTGATATCTCCCTTGTCAATAAGCAGTGGGACATACTAAATGATGAATATTGTATTCCTGGACTTTGGTGGGTTGACAAGCACAAAGGGATGGTTCAACAACAGGATGGATCTTGGCTTCTCTTGGATCGTGAGGAGTATGACTTCTGAGGGACCTAAGGATTCAAAACAGTGGATTCTGAGTTATAGGATATAATGTTTGAATAAAGAGGTTTCACTACTATATAAGTATGTATTATGCTTCCTCTTATAACAGAGGATTGACTTGTATGTTCATCTATTTCTTTTAATGCTTAATATGAGTTTTAACTTTTCTGTCCACTTAACTTGTATGCTTTAAATTACTTAAAAGATAGATAATGCTCTTAGCCTATAATTTCTAACTGATGCAAGATATATATGATAAAATGTTGCATTTGTTATGTAGAGTTTTATAATCGGATGCATGTGTGTATTATTTACATATAGATTATATTAATAATGCATAGTTATATGTGGCAAACCGAATATTTCATAGAGCTCATTCATAGGCTAATATCAAATAATTGATATTATCTATCATTGTAAATGGAATAAGGCATGGTTTCTTCAGATCCTCTAGAGGTCTAAAACAAGGCGACCCCTCTCCCCGCCCTTTTCATTATTGTTGTCGACGTTCTCGCAAAGCCTCTGAACCACCTCCACTCAAACAACAATTTCAAAGGTTTCAACATGAATGCTAACGGTCCACAAATCAATCATCTTTGTTATGCTGATGATGTGATCTTATTCTCCTCCATCAAAAGGCAGTCCATTAAACTCAATATGAAGAAGATTGAAAGCTATCAACATGCTTCTGGGCAGGAAGTGAACAAGGATAAAAATTGTTTCATCATACACCACGATCTTGATCCAAGAATTAATAGAAGGATTAAGAAGTGACAGGCCACAAGACATCTAGCTTTCCTTTTACCTACCTGGATTGTCCTATCTACACAGGCAGGAAGAGGATTAATCTTTTTACCGATCTAACTACTAAAGTGGTTTCTAAAGCAAGTGCTTAGCAAAGCAGGATGCCCACAGCTAGAGGCAAAGCTCTTATCATAAAGCAAATTCTCCAGTCACAGACTCTACACCTCTTTGCAGTCATGGAATGCCACGACCCGATTTACCTTCCGAAAGGTATCGTGACGGCACCTAGTCTCTACGACTAAGTAAGCCTACTATTAAGGGAAATATTTAAGTAAAAACAAAAGAAATAAAGGAAATAAGGGCAATGATCTAGATAACATAACTGGCCGCTCGGCTCATACAAAAATACTTTCCCAATGACCCGGAATGTCACAAATAGTCAAAGCTTATAACAACTATTGTAGCTCTAAACAAGTATGGAAAATACATAGGAAAGACTCTAAACGATAGAATAGAAGGGACTAAGAGGATTTTGCGGACGCGGCAGAAATACCTTGCGGTCTCCTAGAATCAGCAGCAATAACTATCCACGAGGCTCATAGCTCATACCTGGATCTGCACACGAAAACATATGCAGGAAAGGGCATAAGTACACCACATTTGGTACCCAGCAAGTGCCAAGCCTAACCCCGGTCAAGTAGTGACGAGGTTAGGTTAAGGCCCTACTGGAATAAATATAATCAATTTAAAACATTACAAGAGATAAGTAGATTCTACAGTAACAATTAAAAAAAATGCTCGAAAAACTTAACAGTCAAGGGAGCCCTCGGCTCAAAACAATGTAAACACAAGTTGGAATATCCCGGGATACCGTCTCGTAGTTCCAGATGACCATGTAATACAGAGGGGTCTCCCGGAATACGTCCGTAGTCCCAAAATAAGTATGCAGTTCAGGGGGATTTCCGAGAATACGTCTGTAGTCCCAAAGTAAATATGCAGTACATGGGGATCTCCCGAAATATGTCTGTAGTCCCAAATTAAATATGCGATACAGGTGGATCTCCCGGAATACGTCCGTAGTCTCAATTTGGATATGCCATGCAGGATGAATGACAAGTATAACATCGAATTTGCACAGTTTATACTAATCACAGATAAGGAGAACAAGGACTTAACTTAGCATGGCGCACAGAAGATCAAATAGGCAATTAAACACGTAAGCATGCTTTTCTAATCTAAGCTAAACAATTTAACATATTAGTGCAATTTCATAGAAGAGAAATAATTTATGTTTTAGGAAGGAAAAATGAGACTTTAGCAATAACGACCCATGTACGTATGGCCCAAATCTAATCAAATCAATTGCATAGGGTATATAATACTACAAGCAACTAGTTTAACTAATCAATTCTGTCACGACCCAAACCGATGGGCCGCGACGGACACCCGGTATCTTACCCAACCGAGTACCAATGTAACGTATCTTTCTTATTACATCATTACATACACATGACATATGGGCCTAATAGGCCGACATAATCCTTTATAAACCCAAAACATAGGTCGGCCAGGCCGTACAATCCTTTATGTACACGAAATATGTCTACAAGCCTCTAAGAGTATATAAATATCATAAAGGTCGGGACAGAGTCCCGCCTTACCAAACAATACGTGTCTAAATCATACTAACCAACGAGCAACTCCAAAGTAAATGGACCACACCAACATCTTCCGCTGAGCTGATAGCCTACTTGGAGGGCTCTCGGCCTGTCTATCAGGGCCTGCGGGCATGAAACGCAGCATCCCCAGGAAAAAGGGACGTCAGTACGAATAATGTACCGAGTATGTAAGGAACATAAATAAATACACAAGAGACATGGAAGAGATATAGAGTAATTGACTCAACATGTATGTCTGGATAACTCTGTAAATAATAAATCACTTTTAGCATAATGCATATGTGTATGAATGTCATGTCGTGCATAGGTATATGTTTCATAACATCATCAGCCTCTAAGGGCATCCCATCATATCATATCGGCCACTATAGGCAAAATCATCATCGTATACCAGCTTATCAGGTGGTGGTGCGATTATAACGTCATAACCTTTCCCATATCCCATATACATATATATACGTACATATATACGCGTATATAATGCCGTTTGAATATACATACATATATACGCGTATATAACGCCGTTTGAATCATATTCCAGCCACTGTGAGCAACATCATCATCATATACCAGCTGATCAGGTGGTGGTGCATATATAACGCCGTAACCTTTCCCATATCCCATATACATATATTTACATATGTACACGTATATAACGCCATATGGTCATGGGTCAATGCACATGTATGAAATGCATGAAAAGTACGTAATAATCTCAATATTCCTTTCGGATAAACTTTTCCAACTGCGTATTATTCTGAGACCCATGAACAGAAAATAATAATAATTCTCATGGGGAATCAAGAATATAGAAACCCCTACTATTTCTATGAATAGATTAATTTATAGAAACTGTGTATTTGCTCGTTTCTTCAGTATAATTTGGATCATGCCAAAAAGGAAGAAGGGATAGCCTTAACATACCTGGAGTACGAACAAATCCGTATGATATTTTTGGAAAAGACTACACCGTACTCCTTTAGAGCTGTAAAGATTTTATATTGCTAAGCTTCCAATAGTCCTTGTTGAATTTTGGTTGAAAGGTGTTTTGTTGACAGCTTGCTAACGTTCTGGGTGTAAGAACTTTAGTTGAATGGCTAATGTTGATCTTCGTAGAAAGAAGTGTTTGTAAAAGGCTTAACAATCTGATGGCATAGTCTTTTTGTATGGGAAATGTAAGAAATGACTTATTTGTTGAAAGAGTTTTGTTGTAAGAATGAGTTTTGTTGTAAGAATTAGTAATATTATGCCACCTAATCAAGAATGACTCTTAGTCATTTTTAGCTAGCTGCCACGTTTTGGGGTTGTCTCATTTCTTAGTTTATTTATTAATTAGGTAATATCCCGCTATCCGGTAATTAATCATTACCCGTATAATCAAGAATTGTCTCAAATTACTTAATTAAATACTACTCTCTTTTAACATACCTTATACACCTTATGGTCATGTAGTACTTTGTATGGCACTAGTCCATAAATACCGGGCATTTTAGCTCGTGCCATATTTTATCCCCAAAATGCAAAGTTCAACGAAATTCATTTCCTCCGACTTGCTTCCCCTCTCACTTTCACGAATTTACTGATCACTTATGAAATAGCATAATCCTTATAATCCCCAAATAATAATTTTTTTTCCTTAGATTGATGTTAGTTACCTTACAACAAATTCAACGTAAAATACTGCAGGGTGCAACATCGTCGTAACTTATTACTGCGGAGTGTAATATCACCGTAATGTAATACTGTTGGGTACAACACAAACACTGTCATAACTTAATACTGCAGGACGTAATATTGACATAATATTGCGGGGCGTAACATCATTCCCCCCTTTGGAACATTCGTCCTCGAATGTTGACTGATGCTCTTATCATTTTCGTAACTTATAGCTCTTATGAATACATCCAAAGTCTAGGGTATTCCCCCTTTTAGTCTTTTTTCTCCTATCATGACCTGTGGTCGAAATCTTCCTAATCTCGTAAATGTTACTACCTTTCATCATGCAACGTGTACAATTTTTGACCTTGTAAGTGTGCCCAATCTTTAGGATTCATTTGTAGAGCTTGATAAGACGTCCCTTTGGGCATATATGAGTATAATGAAGTTCTTCGCTCGGTACTTTGTTGAATTCACGAATATTGCTATATCTCATCGCATAGGTCCGTGTAGCCATCCGTATGAATTTACTACCATAACTCTTACTTTAATTTATCGTTGCTGAGGTCTGCTACCAAAACCCAGCTTACTCTCGTTGCTTATTCCATATGTATAAATTTAAGTCCTTTGGTGCTTCCTCATTACTGCTCATCTTTAGAATGACGGTCCAATCTCATCTCATACTTTGTGACTTTTGTCCATCTATTGTTGATTCACCTTAATATTGTTCTACAATATATCACTGATAACTTGAAACTTCTTACGTAATACTTTGCCATTAGGCTTACGTTACTTCAAGGAATATCCGATGTGATTCCCATAATCGTATTTCATAGTGTCTCAATATGATTCACCTTATGGGGGTATCCTAAATTCGTGCCGCTAGCGAAATCTTTTCTTCTTCTCTTTTTTTTTTTCAATTCATTATTCAAACGGAGGCCCAAACATCATCCTTTATCTGTCACAATTATACCCTCATCTTATTCCCAGGTCAGCATTTCATTCCTTCTAAATGCTATTAATCTTCGACTCTTTTGAGTTCATTAGGGCTATAGTGAGCTTTGTATAACATAGAGAAATAGTCTGCTCTTCTGGTATTCATGGGCTTAATCCTAAAGACTTATCCATTCTCGTCACTTTTTCACTTGCCTTTCCTCATCCTTACTTATGTTTTCTTAAAACTTTGTCAATTTACCATTAGCTTGCGACCTATACATATACATTTATAAACTTTCCATCAATTTTCTTGCACCATAGATTTGCAAGACATCACATTATCTCCAACTTTTCTCTATTCTCTTAACTATCTCTCAGTACTTAGAAATCATAGGCTGGAAGACATGCCTCTATCATTCTCGGTTATTGGATCCCTGTGCTTATAGCATTTTATCCAAAGTATGGACTATTCACGATCTTCTACCTTTGAGTATCTCGTACGTTGTTCACTTTTTACCTTACTTACCTTAAAATCTCGCAGCGTATCTTCTATCTCTTTCGTGACCTCCCTTCCACCTAGGTGTAATTCACGTCCATAACTTGAAGCTCTTATTAATATATTCACACCTCTGGTATATACACAATCCGGTGGGAGCTTCGTGCCGACTTCTTATGAGGCTGGTACTTCCTCTAACTGGCTTTCTTGTAGAGCCATTATAGATTATGATTGTTGTGTTATTTCTCTTAAATATCTGATATTAAGAGTGATTCTGTCATGTTCTCCAGCACAACTTCTATAATTTTTCTAGGTCAAATAATCAGACTCCTGATTTACTTAGGTGGTGTAATTCTTTAGTTTCCTCTTCCTTCTGATCAGCCTTTACGTAGGCTTAAGCTATCTTCCGATCTGTGGCTCATGGTATCAGTTATTACTTTAGCCTTTCATGGGCGTTATAGAATATTCATGATACGATCTTCTAACAATTCAATCCTTTGTCTATGCCATGGGCTTAATTCTTTCTTTAAACTTATACAGGAGTGTTATATGGCCGTATGGTTGTCAACAAATATGCTGCCCGTATAATGCTCCAAAATCTTGAGTGTATCCATAGCGTACTAACCCTGGATCTTTGATCAAATAATTCTTTCATTCTATCTTAGCTTTCTTTCAACGTAAGCTATTACTTTTCCTAGTCTTTCTGCCCCCTTGTTGCGTCCATACTTAGCTTATCTTAGTGCCCACACTTGCCAGAATTTTCATACAACTCATATGATCTTGAATATTACTTTTAATTCTTACTTCCCGTTCATTAGCCACGGTAGGTGCCACTTTCCCTTGGAATGCTTACAATGTTGTTGCGAGATTGTTATTATACGACCATTTCGTCTTTAGGTCATTGTACTGAGGTTGAAGCCTTCTTCCTTATTTCCCCAGCTAATATTTCATCGTAGTACGTAGGGAAGACCCTCTGACTCTTGTAAAAATGCGAGCTTATTACATCGTATATTCGACAGACCTTCTGATGTCCTTCCTTGCCTATACTTATCTGTAGTTGCTTATCTCCACTCCCTTGTGCTCGTATGATTGTTTCTGAACTGATATTTTGACTGCCTTTCCAGTGGCACTTTTTTTATCCCCGTAACACTCATACGGTGTCTTTAGCTACCCCGACTCTTGTTTGAATACATCTCAAGTATTATAATGATATTATTCGAGGCTGAACTCTCCATGTTGGGTTCTACTTTGTTTATCTTACACGATCTTATGACTCGTTTGTAACCTCCTGTTCAGCCATAACTGTGATCCTCCTGACCAATTACTAACTACTCGTTGGCCCATTCTCATATTAATATTCCTTGTAACCTTTCTTGGGTTATTTCCTTTATCTTAACTTACATCTCACACTAGTTGCTTATTTATTAATAACAGCTCGGGCAGGAACCTTTACTTCTTCTCCTTGACGTCGTGCTTGCACAATATTCTTGAATCGTAGCGTATACGTAAGATTTGGATAAGTTCCATCTCATTCTTCTTTCATTTATCGCATTCTTCCTTTACCATTCCATAGTCACTAGAACCACTTAATTCTGGCTTAATGCCACATTACTCCATAATCCCCCCTTTAGGGATGTACTAAAAACTGAAGCCACGAGGATCTACCTATATATATTTTACCTCTTCATCTTTGGCGTCGTTTCTCAACATCAATGATCCTTACTCGCCTTGCTGCAATTCTTTTGTACCAAGGATGACAAATTCCCTTACTCGTGAGGGTGACACTTAGCGTAACTGGAACATACAGTCTCTTAAGCTTAACTTTGCTCACATTGCTTGCTCTAGGGAAGCGTCTCCCCGAATGACTATTCTCTGTATTCATCGTGAATCTCCTTCTATGGTCCCTTCTATTATTGCTTGAACAAAATTTGAAATTCCCATGATGTCGAGTAGTTCCCAACCATTCAGTCCCTAATTCATATTTAGTTTATCTTGTTTGCCAGTCCATACTGATTTTTGTTACTCTGGGGATTAACTCTCCCCTCTGGTAGTCGCGTTGGAGTTACGAACTTATTTCTCGAAATGAGGATCTAACCTTATGGCCTATACTTTTTCGTTTTCTTAAGGCCCATCACCTTTCTTCTCTTTCTTCATTTGACTATAGGTTTTGTAAAACTCTACCGTTTTCATCAATATATCACACCTTATTCATAATGCTTTATTCCCTCTCTTCTTATTACTCTGCTAATGTTTCTACATATCCCTTTTCTTGTGAAAACTTATTCGACATTCTTTTGCTTTTAGCTTTCCTTTGCTCCATCCAGTGGCTCTTTAAGTTGCTTAATGTTATCGCTTTACTAGGGACGCGAGCCACACTAAGGTAATATATATCCCTTCAAGGCTTATAGTGCATGTCTTTGTAGTACTCATATCTGGATGAACTATTTTAAAGTGTACCATCTAGGTGTCTCACAAGGAGATCTATTAGCACATTTGCAATATACTTCGGAAATGTCAATTGTCACAACCAATTTATCCATCATATATTCTTATACTACTTCTATTAACCCCCATAGGACATATCTGGAATGGGTGCGACCAATTGTATATACCTCTATTACTATGGCATATAACTCAAAAAGCTTATGTGCCTCTTCCTGAATTATAGACACTGTTAACCTTTGTTAACTGAATGCCTCGTACCATTCTTTATCTTGCTTCTTTTGCTTGTTGAAACTTGTATTTATCTTCTTAATCTCTCATTGTCCTTCACCATAGAGGTGGATAGGCATTCTTGCCTTAAGGCTCCTTATCAATAGGCTTGCACCTTTCAGTACGCACATGATCTGCTGAAGATCTCATACTTACTTATCATAAGCATGTTACAAAGTCGAGTTCCTCTAATTCAACACTTCCACAGCTATATCTCTTATAGATCATCTTTCTAAATGTAGGCATCGTCTTATTACGAATAAAAATAGAATTTCGGAATTTGAATTCTTATAAGTGAGCTCTACCACACGATCTAGAGTAAGAAGAAAGAGTGACAATCTTAAATGCCTTGTAGCCTCCTAATTATAAGTGTGGTGCACGACACACCCATAAACAAGACTCTACTAGACACGGCTTGTAGATTCCCTAGGACAGAACAGCTCTGATACCACTTTTGTCACGACCCAAACCGATGGGACGCGACGGGCACCCGGTACCTTACCCAACCGAGTACCAATGTAACATATCTTTCTTATTACATCATTACATACACATGACGTATGGGCCTAATAGGCCAACATAATCCTTTATAAACCCAAAACATAGGCCGGTCAAGCCGTACAATCCTTTATGTAAATGAAATATGTCTACAAGCCTCTAAGAGTATATAAATATCATAAAGGTCGGGATAGACACCCGTCTTACCAAACAATACGTGTCTAAATCATACTAATCAACGAGCAACTCCAAAGCAAATGGAGCGCACCAAAATCTTCGGCTGAGCTGATAGCCTACTTGGAGGGCTCTCGACCTGTCTATCAGGGCCTGCGGGCATAAAACGTAGCGTCCCCAGGCAAAAGGGACGTCATTACGAATAATGTACCGAGTATGTAAGGCAGATAAATAAATACACAACAGACATGGAAGAGATATAGAGTAATTGACTCAACATGTATGTCTGGATAACTCTGTAAATAATAAATCAATTTTAGCATCATGCATATGCGTATGAATGTCATGTCGTGCATAGGTATATGTTTCATAACATCATCAGCCTCTGAGGGCATCCCATCATATCATATCGGCCACTGTGGGAAAAATCATCATCGTATACCAGCTGATCAGGTGGTGGTGCGTATATAACACCATAACCTTTCCCATATCCCATATACATATATATACATACATATATACGCGTATATAATATCGTTTGAATATACATACATATATACGCGTATATAACGCTGTTTGAATCATATTTCAACCACTGTGGGCAACATCATCATCATATACCAGCTGATCAGGTGGTGGTGCGTATATAACGCCGTAACTTTTTCCCATATCCCATATACATATATTTACATATAAACACGTATATAATGCCATCTGGTCATGGGTCAATGCACATGTATGAAATGCATAAAAAGTATGTAATAATCTCAATATTCCTTCCGGATAAACTTTTCCAACTGCGTATTATTCTGAGACCCATGAACAGAAAATAATAATAATTCTAATGGGGAATAAAGAATATAGACACCCCTACTATTTCTATGAATAGAGTAATTTATAGAAACTGTGTATTTGCTCGTTTCTTCAGTATAATTTAGATCATGCAAAAAAGATAGAAGGGATAGCCTTAACATACCTGGAGTAGGGACAAATCCGTATGATATTTTTGGAAAAGATCGCACCGTACTCCTTTAGAACCGTAAAATTTTTACGTTGCTAAGCGTCCAATAATTCTTGTTAGATTTTGGTTGAAAGGTGTTTTGTTGACAGCTTGCTAACGTTCTGGGTGTAAGAACTTTAGTTGAATGGCTAATGTTGATCTTGGTAGAAAGAAATGTTTGTAAAAGGCTTAACAATCTTATGGCATAGTCTTTTTGTATGGAAAATGTAGATGTTTGTAAAAGGCTTAACAATCTGATGGCATAGTCTTTTTGTATGGGAAATGTAAGAAATGACTTATTTGTTGAAAGTGTTTTGTTGTAAGAATGAGTTTTGTTGTAAGAATTAGTAACATTATGCCAACTAATCAAGAATTACTCTTAGTCATTTTTAGCTAGCTGCCACGTTTTGGGGTTGTCTCATCTCTTAGTTTATTTATTAATTAGGTCATATCCCTCTATCCGGTAATTAACCAGTTATTCTCATAATTAAGAATTGTCTCAAATTACTTAATTAAATACTACTCTCTTTTAATATACCTTGTACACCTTATGGTCTTGTAGTACTTTGTATGGCACTGGTCTATAAATAGCGGGTATTTTAGCTCGGGCCATATTTTATCCCCAAAATGCCAAGTTCAACGAAATTCATTTCCTCCGGCTTGCTTCCCCTCTCACTTTCATGAATTTACTAGTCCTTGGATTGATATTAGTTACCTTGCGATAAATTCAACGTAAAATACTGCATGGTGCAACATTATCGTAACTTATTACTGCAGAGCATAATATCACCATAATGTAATAATGTCGGGTACAACACAAACATTATCGTAACTTAATACTGCAGGAGGTAATATTGACGTAATATTGCGGGGCGTAACTTAATACTGCATGACGTAATATTGACGTAATATTGCGGGGCGTAACAAATTCGAAGCTAAAACGCGAAATTAGGAAAATCGCCTCAAAAGTCCCCCGGGCCCACGCCTCGAAATCGGGTAAAATTTACAAATTATAAAAACCCGCTCACTCACGAGAACACTCGAACAAAAATCATCAAATTCGACGTCAAAATCTCACTCAAATATCAGATTTTCAATTGGAGAACTTTTTTCTCCATTTCTAAACTTTTACCCTCAAATTCCTTAATTAGAAGAGGAACACAACAATACATTATAGTTTTATGATCAAATTAGAGTTAGAATTTGTTACCCAATGATTTTCCTTCAAAATCCCTTGAAAGATCGTCTCCCACCCAGCTCCAAATCGATTTTAGTGTTGTGAAATTGAAAACCCTCGAATTCCCTATATCTGCCCAGTGATTTCCGCATCTGCGGTTCATGGAGCTGCACCTGTCGTCCTGCACCTGCGACTTGGGCTCCGCATCTGCAGAATTTCATTAATTCCCCCAGTTCGCACCTGCGTTCCCTTCTTCGCAGATGCGGTTCTGCTTCTGCGGTCCTTGAGCCGCATCTGCGACTACTGGCCCTTATGCCAAAAACCGCACCTGCGACCTCTCTTTTCGCTTCTGCAGGGCCGCACCTACTGTCCAACATCCGCAGGTGCGAAAACACCAGAACAACCCACATCAGATTTTTCCGAAGTCACATTTTCTTCCCGTTGAGCATCTGAAACACACCCGAGGCCCCTGGGACCTCAATCAAAACTACCAACCAGTCTTATAACCTTATTCAAACTTAGTCGATCCTTCAAACCACATCACATAACACCAAAAATAAGAATTAAACATGAATTCAAGCCTAAGAACTAAGAATGTTTTTTTCAAAATCTACAAACGATGCCGAAACACGTCAAAACTAGTCTGAATGATCTCAAATTTGACACACAGGTTACCAATGACACTACGAACCTACAGCCACTTTCGGAATTCCATTCCAATCCCAATATCCAAAATTTTACCCTATCGCCGAAAATCTAACTTTCGCCAATTCAAGCCTAAATCTACTACAGACCTCGAAAATGCATTTCGGACGCGCTCCTAACCCAAAAATTACTCAACGGAGCTAATGGAGTTGACAGAATTCCATTCCGAGTCCTTCTTCACACAGTTTCGGCTACGGTCCAAATTCTAAGGCTTAAACTCACAATTAGGGACTAAGTGTCCCAAAACCGCTCCGAATTCCATAACTAATCACTCCAGCAAGTCCCAATAGCAGAAAAAAATATGGGGAAAGCAGTTATTAGGGGATCATGGCTCTAACTCTCAAAACGACCGACCGGGTCGTTACATGGAACCTCCCATGTCCACTCTATTATAGATAGAGAAGTAATTTTCCAACTTTTTTTGAGGAATGAACGAGGGGAAGATTAAATAACACTGGTGCTCATGAAGGAAAATATGTTATCCTACAGAGGAAGGAGGCATTGGTTTCAAGAGATCAAGGATATCTGCAACACCTTCACAACCAAGTGATGGTGGAGGCTTAGAACCATCGACAACTTGTGGTCTAAGTTCATCAAAGCCAAATATTGACTGAGAACCAACATGGTGGCTAAAGTCATTGCTTCTAACAAGCCCATTATCTGTAGAAACTTACTTCAAATCACACCTCACGTGGAGCAGTGCATCAAATGGGAAATAAATGCTGGTAACATATTCTTTTGGTGGGACAATTGGCCTAGTCAAGGCTCCATTGCACAAAGGTTACAACTTTCCAGAAAACCAGGGAGTATCATGGTTAAGGACTACATTCTTGATAGTCATTGGGATATCCCTAGTTTTAGCTCCTTTCTTCCTGATTCAATAGTTCAAGATATTGCACAAACTAAAATTGGTGTTAATAAAAGGGCTGACATTGGCATATGGTCATTGGAGAATACTGGAAAATATTCATGCTCTTCAGCCTTTGAAAATCTTAGACAAAGAAAATACAAGGGTCCGACGGATATTCTTATTTGGGGGAAAGGTATCCCTTTCAAGGTGTCCTTTCATGTGGAAACTATTCAAGAAAAAGCTACCTCTTGATGACATTATTCTCAAGTTCTGCATTCAAACGACCTCCAGTTTTACCTGCTGCAGAAATGCCTATCCTGAGATTGTGGACCGTGTCTTCACAACTAACTATATGTCCTCTAAAGTTTGGAAACATCTAGCAGGCCCTATCAGCATCGCTCACAAAGGAATTACAGTCCAAGGGTTCTTGGACTATTTGTGGAAAACAAGCCCAAAGAACTCCACAAATTACTTCTTAATATCACCCCTTGTTACATTATGTGGGAACTCTGGAAAGAAAGATGCGCGAATAAATATAGTAATACTTTTTCTAGAATTGCTAATCATGTTCTTTTCAATGTACAGAATGTACAGGTTACTATTTCTGAATGATATATCAGAATGGACTTCAACTGGAGTTGGAAAGTATTTGTCACATAGCAGAAACTTATAAGCATATGATCACTAATGTTTTGGTGTGATGGGAAATGCCTCAAATGGATACGTGGAAGATTAGCACCGGTGGAAATTTTATGGCAACTAGCGAACAAGCAAGAATAGGGGGGTGAATGATTCGGCCATTCGTTTTGAGAGCATTAGCACTGATCCCCTATTTATTGCTCTTTCTACTTCATTTGTGGTTATGTGACTTTCCGGGGCACTTCGAGTCGGGTTTGGGTAAGTTTTAGAGTGAAATGGGACACTTAGTCCCTAAATTGGAAGCATAAGTTGGAAAGATTAACCGTAGTTTGACTTGTGCGAAGACGACTCCGGAATAGAGTTTCGGTAGTTCCAATAGCTCCGTAGGGTGATTTTGTTCGTAGGAGCGTGTCCGAATGTTGATTTGGGGGCCCGTAGGTCATTTCGGTGTTAATTGGCGAAAGTTGGAATTTTGGAAGATTTTGGAATGTTTGACCGGCAGTGGACTTTTTGATAACGGGGTTGGATTCCCGTTCCAAAAGTTGGATTACGTCCGTAATGTCAATTATGACTTATGTGCAAAATGTGAGGTCAATCAGACTTGATCGGATGTGGAAGTTAGAAGTTCTAAAGTTCATTAGACTTGAATCGATGCGCAATTTATGTTTTTGATGTTGTTTGCTTTGAGGCCTCGACTAAGTTCGTATCGTGTTTAAGGACTTGTTGGTATAATTGGTTGATATCCCGGGGGCCTCAGGGGCGATTCGGATCGATATCAGATCATTTTTGGATTTATGCAATATCTGAAGCTCCAAGCTTCTTGTGTCATTGCTCCTACGGTGGAATTGGCTGCAAATGTGGACTCACATAAGCGAGCTTTGAGTCGCAGATGCGAAGCTGGCCTTGCTCAAGCGCCTTTGCTTCTGCGATGGCGGGTGCACAGAAGCGTCAGTGGTCGCAGGTGCGATGTTGGCTATGGCACGAGGTTTTTGTCATGCTGATCATTATTGTGGTACAAGGTTTTTGTCGCGGGGGTTATTATTATGGCACGAGGTTTCTTCCATGCGGATTGTTATTGTGGAACGAGGTTTCTGTCATACGGATCGTTATTATGGCACGAAGTTTCTGCCATACCGATTGTTATTGTGGCACGAGATTTTTAGCGTGTAGATTGTTTATTGTAGCACGAGGTATCTGTTGTGCGGTTGTTATTATAAGGAAAGATTGTGAGATATTTACTTTTGGGACTACGAGGCGGTACCTCGGGAGTGCCCTTCTTGATTTCCTCTATTTGTTGTATTGTTTGTTGTTGTTGTTGTTCCTTAACTTGTAAGATTCTTGCTTCCTTACATGTTGTAATTGTCTTCCTTGATTCCGTGTTGTTACTTTCTGTAAATTTCTATTGTTACATTTCTCTGTCATTTCATTATATCATTATATCTTCTGCCTTGTTTCTTATTATTTCTAGTAGGGCCCTGACCTGACCTCGTCACTACTCTACCGAGGTTAGGCCTGTCACTTACTAGGTACCGTTGTGGTGTACTCATACTACGCTTTTGCACATGTTTTGTGCAAATCTAGGTACATCTTACTAGTCTCGGTGTTAGAGAGCTGCGTTGCTGCTTGGAGACTTCAAGGTACACCTGTTGATACCCAATTTATCCTACCTTTCTTCTGATTAATTTTCTGGTGCTTCCTAGTCATTAATAATCTAATTCTCTATTTTTTATTAGTTATTTACTACTATTCTTACTACTATTTATTATAATTATAATTATTGAAGCTATCACTACTATTACAAAATCTTATATTATTATGTATTATTAGAATTATTATTAATATTACCGTTAATACGACTATTACTAAGTTAATCACTTATTTTAATATATAGTATTATATATGCTCAAGGTATTTTTATTGAGTCCAAATTATAAAAAGTAAAAAAAAAAAGGGAGCCCAAAAGAAATTAATTTGAAGAAGAAAAAAGTCATAAAATTCAATCCAACTCATGAGCCAAATCAAGCCCAAATCAGCCACAATAGTGCAATCCCCGTTAGCCAAATCCGTAAGAATATGAGGTAGAACTAAATTAGGTCACACTTATTTCTTCCAAGACCTAGCAACCACCATCCCTCTCCTTTCCTCTTATGAACAAAATTTCAATCTTCTTCATCCTCTACGTTAGAATATGTTGCATCATTCATGTGCATATGTCATTTCCCTCTATCTCATCTTTTTGTCTTTATGCTTTCTTTTATCTTTTTTTTTGTTGTGAATCTTCAAGGTGCAGACCAAATCGCACCATTTCGGGTATGGCCTGAAGCATCACGTGAAGATAAAGTCTGTCCAAGCCTCCAACGTTTGGATTCAAACGGATATGTTGACCAAGATTTCAAATCCGATATTTCAACTCCCGTTCATGAAACCTTAGTTGTTTTCTGCAATAAATACTCCTAAAACCTTCAGCCGAAAACCAGGGCTTGAACACTGTAAAAACAATCTCTCTCAACTCAACTCAATCTTTCAATCTTGATCTTTCTTTTAGCACTTACAATCGAATACTCAAAAGTTTTTTAATTTTGTCGCTCAACTCTTGTCTTGTGGAGTAGATCTAAAACCTTGAAAGTTTCAATTCCTGCTCCACAAGAGGTAAATTCTACTCCACTTTGTTTATTTTGTTGTTTTTAAAATAATGTATTGTAGAAATCATGTGTTAGAATCCTTGTATTACAGAATGTTGTATATGTTTCTAGATTTGCTTTTGTTGTGAAATTTGAATAGCATACCCTCGTAAATAAATAAATAAATAATATTTTTGTTCTTCTTGAAATATGACCGTAGAGTTGTCGATGTACCATGTTTAAAGTCTGTCTTAAATGATTTTCATGCCTATACTAAATAATTAAAATATTTTAATATTTGGCTGAAATACTATTTTGCTATGAATAATGAAAATATTGAGATGATCCTAAAAATTGCTTTACTCTGCCATGTTTCCTTTTGTTTCAACCCGAAGTTGTTATCTAAAAAGGAAAGTATGATTTGATATTCTAGTTCGCTAGAAACCTTGACTATGGGATGACAATTTGCTTTAATTGATTGGTAATAAAAACAGCTTTAGTTTCTTTATCTATTAGAAGATTGATTTGCTTATAATTTTTGAATGTTATTATAAAGATAGTACTCAGTTTTCTTTGTCATAAAGTTTTGAATCATGTAGTTTCTTAGTCATAATGTTTATCACTTAAGAATTTAGTTAGTTTCTCTACTTGTTTGAAAGTGAAACCAAGATGCAATAGTATTGTCATAGAATAGAACATTTGGAGATTGAGAATATTGATTTTCACATAAGCCAAGCCAAATGGCTTTGTTAAAACAGTTTAAAACCGTATATGTATATGTCAAGTAGCATTTTCTTTAGGATTTCATTAAGCATTGCAAGTCTGTAGGCTTGTTCTCTTGAGTTGGTGCAAGTTTTGTATAGATTTCTCAATTTGGTTGAATTTTACTACATGTTAATTATGAAACTGCTCCTCTAATCGTGTCTTCTATTGGTTTCTTTGCATGTACACCTTGGATCAATCTAGCCTCGATGTGAGACTCGTCATCATGAAGCCATCCTTGATGCATTCCTGTTACTGTGTTTCTTTCGTCGACTTGACATTTGGGTTGTATAGGAACAATTAAAATATCAAAGTTAACTTTAGTCTCCCCGAAAAGGGGTTGAACTATCAATATTATTCTGCTTTTGATTATAATTATGTGTTTATTACTGTCAACTTTCAATTAACTTTGCATGGCAATTTAGTATTACTTTAGTTGAAAATGAAAGCAGCAACTATGCTAACACTTAGGACGCTTCCTATTGTTAATTTTAGATATCATATTTTATTTACCTCAATCTTTGAATTTAACTTTAGCTTAGAAGGTATTCATTTATGTACTACCTATTTGTCAAAGTCAAATGGACCTATGCATTTTAATTCTATTTATTTTCAAAGAACCTATTTTTTTCACTTTTTATCATCTTAAGTTCACGTGCTGAAAAATTGGTGTTCAAAACTTGGTTCATTTTATGTCAAATTGTTGATTCCAAAATGATTTCTTAAGTGATATATGACTTGAATATTGTTGTCTCGATTCAAACTATTCTTAATTTCTATTCCTCCTATATATGTTCTCATCTATAATACAAATTCAATTCTTTTAAACACTAGCTTATACTTGGAAAAATTCTCATAGCCTGCTGGAAAAGGGGTGAGAGAAGGGTGTTTAGGTGGCATTGAAAATAAGTCTTAAAGTTATATATAAAGTGTGAAAAAGTTTTTCAATTCTCACAACTTACTTGACAGACTGGCTAAGATCAAGCGTAACCCATACTGTTTTTTATTTGGTGAAACAGAAAGCTTTTATTCACAATAAAAAAACCTCTTTACAATGTCATGCCCCTGAGCCCTCCTCCTCTTTATCTATATTTCTATGTCTATTTCCTATATTCTTCTATCATTGTTTCCTATGCAATTGATCTATCCACTTCCTCTCCTTCTTACTACATTTCTTCTTTAACAGAGGTACTACTCTAGCCTTACATTCCTGCTGTATCTGTACACATATACTTCTTGGCGTAGGTACTCTTTGATTTCACAATCTTTCATTTCTTTCCCACCATATCTTGTATATTAGCGCTGTGATCACTATTGTTGTGAACTCCCTATATTTCTTCCCACGAATACCTCTTATTTCTCTTCTCCATATCCCCTTTAAATCATGTTTTGTTGTCCCTCTCTGCATCCATTCCAGCATCCTTCGTAAGCCGTCTCTGAGAATTTGCACTCAAATAAAAGGTGTTCCGCTGTTTCTGCTTGGTTCCCACATATTAAACACCAATTGTCTTGGCTAATCTTCAATCTTAGCAGCCGCTCCTTAGTAAGCAACTTCCTATGCATAGTAAATAAACTAGTGAAGCTATGTTTAGGCACATTCATCTGACTCCATACCCCTTGATACCATGTTTGTTTCTCTGCTTCTCCTTTGCACCATTGGTATCCACTCCTCACATTGTATTTTCCCCATGTGTTAGCCATCCATTATTCACAAAACCAGCAGCATATTTGTCCTTGGCAACACAGATTTTCTTCCAATACCAACAGTTGTCATTTGGAGGGGCATATTGCCACCATGATTGGTCCTTTATGTATAAATGGTTGACCCATTTCACCCATATATTATCTTCCTTGTTAGCTATGTTTCATACATATTTCACCATTCCTTCTTCATTCCATGTTATACAATCAGTTATCCCCAAACCCCCCTGTTTTTTGGTCTACATACTATGTCCCAGGCTACTAATGCCATTTTGGTTGAGTTCCACTTTCCTTCCCAGAGAAAACTCCTACAGATGGATGTTATGTTCCTTAATACCTTTTTTGGGAGGATGAATATAGATGTCCAATATGAATGCACTTGCATCAACACTGCATTCACTAGCATCCCCCTTCCAGCATAGGATATATTTCTTGTACCCCACGTTCTGACTTTGCTTGCCATTTTCTCCACTAACATTTCACAATCTGTTGCTGATAACTTCCTAGAAGGTATTGGAACACCCAAGTACCTGAATGGTATTTGTATTGGTAAAAAAAGAGTTTCACACGTATAATAATTCTTGATGATTCAGTTGGCTACGTGGACCAAGGAAAACATGACAGCTGGACATGATTCTATAAAGAGGTGCAAAGCAAAGAGACACGACTCAATAAACCTACGGAGTAATCAGCTACGAGAAACTCAACCTGATTGAGACAAGGAAGAGACACGGTCAGAATGAACCCGGAAAAAGCTACGGGCAGATTCAGAGACCCTCAATTAATGACTCACGCGTTACACAACCTTCATGCAACAATTACGATCGTTCTATGTAACGTCCCATTAATATAATAATTAGTCATTAATGAGCGATCATAGTAAGAGGTACGTTGTATTAAGAAATTCCCTATATAAGGGAATAAAATATAACTTGTAAGGGAATCTAAACTACGAATACAATACATTTTACTTTTATGTGCATCATATTATTGTCTATTTACTTACTCCTTTTTATTTATTATTAATTCCTGGATTATCAGAAACCCATGTTCATCCTAAAAATAACTTTGGTGAAAGGATCTAATTCTTTGGTTAAACAAATTGGTTCTATTACCGAGAAGTTTGATAATCTTTGTTTGCTTTTCAAGCGATATCCTCTGAACTATGTCGAACTCCAACGACAACAACCAGCAGAGAAATGGAACCCCGGTTCCATCACCTTTAGGAACCCCGCGTGGTTCAAGGGAACAATCCCCAGAAAAAGCCAATAACAATAATGATAATAATGATCAAACGGTAGAACAAGATCGGGTAAAGCAAATGATTGCAGAGTATGTGGGCCAAGCTTTGCAAGAATTTGCAAGGGGATTACCAGCGACATCACCTGCATCACTGACACCACCTCCCAATAACACTATCACCGAGGAAAATCCTCAGTCTGGTTAGTAAACTCAGCAAGGGATGACACTCCTAACGAATCTCTCGAAGCGAGACCAGGTATGACTAATAACTCTGAATTACAAAATTTACTACTAACCTTGCAGAAACAGGTGAAGGAATAAAACGATCGAATTGAGAAAATTTCTGGAGTACCACCTATTATCAAAGGCATTGATGTTGATAGATATTCTCAACAACCTTGGAAACCAATCCCAGCTCCCTTGCCTATACCCAAGAAGTTTAAAATGCCTGACGTTCCTAAGTATGACGGAACAACTGACCCACGCGACCACATGACTGCTTTTACCACCGGAGTAAAGGGCAACGACTTAACAAAACAAGAGATTGAATCAGTCCTTGTCAAAAAAATCGGAGAAACGCTTACCAAAGGAGCCCTAACCTGGTATTCTCTTCTCCCTGAAAATTCTATCGATTCTTTTGCTGAGCTTGCAGATTCTTTCAAAAAAGCACACTGCGGTGCGCAAAGAGTCGAGAAAAGAATGTAGGACATATTTAAAATAAAGCAAGGAAACTTGGAACTACTCCGTGAATTTGTAGATAGGTTCCAACGAGAAAGAATGCAACTACCAAGGGTGCCTGATAATTGGGCAGCCATGGCATTTGCAAGTAATCTAAATGATAAAAGCTCAGAAGCCACGAGGAGACGCAAAGAAAGCTTGAGAGAATTCCCAGCTATAACGTGGAACGATTTTTATAACAGGTACAATACTAAATGTCTAATAGAAGAAGATACCATTGCTCGTTCGAAAGATGAAGATCATACCAGATCTAGACGTTTCTAATCAGACAGGACAGGTAAAAACAGGTACGATCCTTACTTGGGACCATCGGGATGTGAAACTCGTCCAAGGTTCGAAAACACCAGGTCAGATTATAGACCACCAAGCAGAGATGCGGGCTCGTCCTCATCTAGATCCAGAAAGGATCGAGATGAACGACCTAGAGGTAATGCACGAATTGGGGATCATACCTTTAATGTAAGTATCCCTGAACTTGTTTCAATATTAAGAAACATGGGTGATAAGGTTCGATGGCCCAAAGAAATGCGGTCAAACCAAACTTAAAGGAATCCATATTTCTGGTGAATTCCATAATGATCATGGACATAAGACTGCAGATTGTAGGTTCTTACAAGGTGAAATAGAACAATTATTAAAACAGAGCTATTTAACAGAATTGTTTAGTGATAAAGGCAAACAGGCATACATGAAGAACAGGAAGGAGCCCCCGAAGCCTCCCTCTCCAAAAAGAAACGTCAACGTGATACATGGAGGAGAGGAAGTAAACGAAATAGTTAGAAGAACCCTTCTTCTTTGCCTACCTAGCTTCAGCCGCCAGCTTCAACACTGCGAAAACCGCCACTGTTTCCACCTCGTTGCACCACCAAAATCCCATGATCAAACTTCAAGTTTCAGCCATGTAAATTCCAGCAAAAACTCCATTAAAGAGCTCTGAAAATAGTCTAAAAGACCAGCCCAAAAAGGTCCCGGAAATCAGACACAAAAACAGCTGAAACCAGCTGCAAACAGTCCCAAAAAAGTGATCTAAATCCAGTTATAATAAAGCTGAAAACAGCTGCTCAAACAGCTGTGAAAACACTTTGTTTCTTACGCCAAAGCCAGCCCTTCTTCACTTAAACATCACCCAAAAGCTAACGTTTAACCACCACAAAAATAAGCTCAAACACAGTCCCAAAATCAGCAATAATGAGCTGAAAAACAGCCCCAATTATCCATTGAAAAATCAACCAAAATCCTGGTGAAATCAGTCCAAAACAACCCCGTAAACTTCAGTCCAAATTCCAGCCTAAAACACCCCGAAACTTACTCCAAATACTCCCAACCAAACCTTCTATAATTGCTGCAAAACCAGCCATGTAAAAGCCATAAAACTCCACTTAAAAACAGCCGCAAAAACAATGGAAAGCCACCCCAAACCAGCACCAAAATCCGGCAAACTCCCAAAAAATGCAGGCTTCGGTCAGCTCTTTGAGCTTTCAGTGTTCTCTAGATCGAGTCGAATTAGAGTTAGTCTGTGAGATTTGAGTTTCTCCGGCGAGGTTCGCTCAGTCTTTCGTCGTCGAGGTCCATTCGTGGTTCAGTCCGTGTTTCGCTGTTGCTAGATGAGCTTATGCAGAGGTTCTGTGCTAACTCAATATCTAGAAAGGAATAGTTTGCTTCTTGAAGGTTCACGCTTCCCTTTCACCCATGTTGTACTATCTACCTTCCTATTATTTGTTCTGAACTTCTGATTGGTGTTCTATTACTTGGATTTGTTTTGCTTTTATATTTAATCATGCATATGGTTTCAATTAACGTTATTGTGTTGGTTTACTGAAAGTTGAGACGGAGCCTTATAAGTTCAATTTGGATTGAAACAGTGTTTGTAATCAAGGGAGTTAGCTTTAAAAATGTGAAGTAGACTTGGACAAATATGTCTAATGGTCAGGTAAATATGATTGACTTAGTATTATTTAGTCTACAATAAAAAGAATCAAGAATTAGCTTTGTTGCTTATTTTATTCTATTGAACCGTGGGGTTGGACACCAAGAATGAAATTTGAAGTCATCATGTTAATTGTGTTACTTGATTTTCCATGAGCCCCGTAGTTTGCTTTAGGCACGTTTAATAATAAATTATTATGACTATGGGTACGGTTCTCGTGGCATGGTCATGGCTGCGATACTTCAAAAATTCGAGTGCACGCTGGCGTGACTTGACTCCCAACTTCAAATAATTAAAATAAACATGTTGTAGATCATGGGTACGGTTCCCATGGCATGGTCGTGATACATAATCCCCACTCGGGTGTGGCAACTCGTGTCCCCCACTCTAACTCAAAACATTAATTAAAATAAACATGTTGTAAATCGCGGGTACATTTCATGTGGCGCAGTTTGCAACATGTCCAAAAATAACAAGTGCACGTCATCGTGACTTGTATTAAAACAATTCCATAAATATTGAAAGCGGCTAAAAGTAAAAAGGTTAAATGCACAATAGTTTAAAATATGTAAATAATTAGATAATTAGGCCAAATATTAATAGTTAAGCGACCGTGCTAGAATCACGGAACTCGGGAATACCTAACACCTTCTCCCGGGTTAACAGAATTCCTTACTCGGATTTTTGGTCGCAGACAAATCAAAACAAGTCAAATTTTCCTCGGTTTGGGATTTTTAAAACAAAACGGTGTCCCGGAGCATCGTCAAAAATCCGGGTGGCGACTCTAAAAATTAAAATAAATCCCAAATCCGAATAATGTCACTTAAAGTGGAAAAACTCCCTATATCATCCCTCACCGGAGGAAAAAGGAGGTGTGACAACTATCAGGAAGATTAGCCAAGTAGGCCATAAAATTAAGTGAGCATGAAATAATATATCAGCCTAGGACTGCAATCAAGTCTCAGATCTTAGCTGATTTTGCCGCTGACTTTAGTAATAGCATTATCCCTGTAGTGGAAAAAGAGTTACAACTCTTTAACGATGCTAATCCGGGTCTATGGATCCTATTTACCGGTGGTTCTTCCAATATAAAAGGTGCCGGCATAGGCATAGTCTTAATATCACCCACGGGTGAAAAGACACGACAGGATATCGAATGTTATCATATAACTAACAATGAAGCAGAGTACGAAGCTGTCATTGCAGGACTAAAACTCACACTAGAACTTTCAATTGAGCAAACCGTAATCAAAAGCGACTCCCAACTGGTAGTAAATCAGATGCAGGGGACTTACATTGCTTGATAGACTCGGATGCAACAATATCTGGAAAAGGCACGAGAGCTCGTGAGACAATTCAAAACATGGAAGGTGATACAAATACCTAGAGAGGAAAATGAAGAAGCAGATGCATTAGCTAACCTCGCAGCAGTCACGGAAGAAACAAACAACGACAATGCAATTGTCGTTCATCTATTCCATTCAGTGATCGACCAGGACAGAAATGAGGTAACTTTCAACCATTTAACCCAGGATTGGAGAAACGAAATCTTAAATTTTTTGCAGAATGGCACCTTACCTAAAGACAAGAAAACAGCTCAAGCACTTCACCGCAAAGCTGCACGGTACTACCTCATTCGCAACTCATTATATCACAAGATATTCGGAGGGCCCCTAGCAAAATGCCTCGGACCTAACCAAAGTAGTTCGTGATGAAAGAAGCCCACGAAGGACACTGTGGAAATCACTCAGGGGCGAGATCCTTGGTAAAAACCCTAATCAGAGTTGGGTACTTTTGGCCTAAGATGGAAGAAGAGGCCAAGAACTTTGTATCCAAATGTGACAGATGCCAAAGGTTTGCCAATAACATGCATTGACCAGCGGAATTATTGCATCCAATAATATCCCCATGGCCCTTCATGAAATGGGGTATGNTGCTAACCGACTATTTTACAAAATGGGTAGAGGCAGAAGCGTTCAAACAGGTGCGAGAAAAGGAAGTTAAAAGCTTCTTATGGCGAAACATAATATGCCGCTTTGGGATACCAAAGGAGATCGTGTGTGATAATGGCCACAATTCATAGGCTCGCAAATCACAGAATTCTTCAAAAGCTGGATAATCAAACGAATCACATCAACGCCATATCACCCCATGTCTAATGGTCAAGCTGAGTCAACGAATAAATTCATCATCAGCAATCTAAAGAAGCGGCTAGATAAATCCAAAGGAAACTGGCCTGATGAGTTACCAGCGGTACTATGGGCATACAAAACAACTTCAAAAACAACCACGGGAGAAACTCCGTTCGCACTTGTCTATGGATCAGAAGCCTTAATACCCGTGGAGATTGGCAAACTAAGCATAAGGTTTACAACAGCCACGGAGGAAGCAAACGACGAAGAATTGAGGACCAATCTGGACTTGCTCGAACCACGGAGAGAAGCAGGACTAATACGGATGGCAGCTCAAAAAAAATCATAGAGCGTTATTACACCGTAAAGCTCATCTCAGGTACTTCAATATTGGGTACTTCATCCTCAAAAAAGTCTTTCAATCAACGAAAGAAGCAGGCGCAGGAAAGCTAACTCCAAACTGGGAAGGACACTACAAAGTCCGAGGCATAGCTGGGAAGGGCGCCTACGAGCTAGAATTTATGGACGGCAGAATCCTAGCAACAAGTTGGAATGCCATCCACTTGAAGAAGTACTACTTCTAAGGAAAAGAATTTGATACCCTCGGTTAGGTATCACACGTTCGATTTTATTTTGAACATTTAAAATTTTACCAACCTTTTTAGATGATAGGCATAAAGCTAACCCATCACCAGATGATGATATTAGACCTGCAAAGACGCGAGGAAGTAACTGAATTCCTGGTCTACGGTTACACTTTCTGATGGACGTTTTAAAGGGTTAAACAGTTATCATCTAAAAACTATATACCTTCGAGTCCTACATGTTTTTCCTTTCCAGGAAAAGGACCACAAGGAAGGAATAGTCAAGTGCTCGAGATTTCATTCTTCAAAGCTCAAACATTTGGGGGACTATACAGTATGGAAGGCTAAGACGAAGCAAAGAAGACTATCAAAAAGTCAAAACTCGAGCCTAAAGATCCATCTATCCAACAAGTCAAGTGATCGAAAGGGCCGAAGACTCAAATACAAAGCCTGATCCAAAAAACCTTCGAACATGTTCAGGTTGAAAGGCAAAATATTAGCTACGAGGAAGAAATGCACATCTTTGTACTTATTCAAAAGAAAACTGTTGTAACCAAAAACAGTTATGGATAAAAGAACATCATCATTGTACTCATTCAAAAACCGTTGTAACTAAGCATTTACCAAATCTTTGTACTCACATGTAAAATTGTTATCAAATAAAATAGTTACGGATGAAAAAGCATTTCCTCGTGATCATTGAAAACTGTTACGAACGAAAAACAGTTGTTCTGTTGTATTAACTCGAAAAAACGGTTACATACGAAAAAAAGTTACAAAATACAAGTGTACATTAAATCTGTTAAAAGAAAACAGTTGCAACATGAGTTTTAGACGATAATCGAACACATGTAAAATGTTGTGGAAGTTCAAACAAAAAACTTTCCTCAGAAACATTCTTAAACATGTGAAAAATTCCTAGCACTCTATTGCATTATTACACCATTATGAAATTGAGACGTCTTCTTCATTAAGTGTGGATCAAAAAGGGGCCTCTTTCATAAATTTTGCCTACAATAAAAAGGCACACATTTTATATGATACCGTGCCTATTACGAAAAGGTACAAGTAATCTAAAGCATTCTATATGCAAAACTCAGAGGTAAAACTAAAACCTCGAAAAATAAAGAATGCAAAATACTTAAAGAGTAGAACAGAGACTCAGTAACAAAAGTCATATTTTGCATTGATATGATAAAACGAATAAGTAGAAACTAAGTATTAAATTTATACTTAGCCGTATATATTGTATTTACATTAAGGTGCCTCTAAGTTGTCAGTTGGGGATTTTACAAGATCCAAACTTACCCCCGATGGAGCTGGGGGTAACCACCAATCAAAAAAAAAGAGGAACCAACATCTTAATTGTCTTTAGAAGGGGGATCAACTTCTTCGCCGGCAGAGGAAGCAGGAGCAGCTGGAGACGAGGGTACTTGAGCAGCAGGAGCCTCACCTTCGGGTGAAAAGAGATTCTGACCTTGTTGATCTTTCTCCATGGCTTCTTTGATTTTAGTCATTTCAGCGTTAAGGTCGAAACCCTCTTGACTCATTTCCGTCAATGTGTCAAGGCGAGAATTCATATACGCCCAACTGACATCGACAACTGCCGCCTCCTCAAGAGCTTTGTAATCATTCTCCCATATCATAAGCTCAGCTCTCAGCTCTCAGCTCTCAACTCTCAGCTCGTCCCTCCCAGCCTCTATAGCATCTTTTGTGACCCTTAAAGGTGCAACAGACCTCTCCAAGAATTGAATTTTGTCCAATGCATTGCGAAGATCCTCTTGGATCTGGGTCAGAGACTGCACAAGCTCGCCTGAATACTCTTATTTCTGCTCCAGCAACGCTTTTAAACTCCTAACTTCTTCTGAGGCACGGGACAACTGCTCGGCAAATGAAGACTCAAGAATTCTCTTGTCTTTGTCCGCCTGGTTAGAAGAAGCCTTATCCACTGCCATGACTCTCATTTGCCGCTCCAAGGTACATTTTTCTTCATCTAAGGCCTCCATGTCGAGCCTTAAGCATTCATATTGCCCCTTCCAGTTATTAACTTCAGCACGCCACTCTTTTATTTCTTGCTCCGTGTTAGAAATCTTCATGATCTCCATGCCTATAAGATTGATCCACAAAAAGGAAATCAGTTAAATACGATAATTACATGTACAAGCATGAAATGCAAAAGAATATACGTTACCTTCAAAGATGTATGCACGACCTCATTAGCCCAGGTAAGAGAACTGTGGCTATCCAGTTTGGTCCTCTCTGTTGTACCTATCAAGGGCTTCAGCCACATCTAAGGCTGACCAGATTTCTTAAAAAGACTCCCACCAGCTAGAACCTCTATTAGAACTTGCCACATCTCCCTGCTGGAAGACCCTACTTCTCTGACAGAAGGCACAGAAGCAGGCAGAGATGTAGAAGCCATGGTCAAGGAATTCTGGGGAGTTGAGAAAGCCACGGGCAAAGTAGTAACAGGAGCATTAATATCCAAGGGAGCGGAGGAGGTAATAGGAGCAGATGAAGGAACTTCTCTAAAAGAAGGAGGAAGAACGGCCAAGGGAACTTCATTAACATCAGGGCGGAAGCCTTCAAGAAACAGATGATCCACAGAATCATGCGCAGGAGAGAGAGAAGCATCCTCAGAGGAAGAAGGTCTAACATCAGGCACGGAAGACACTGCCACGGGTGTAGACTCATCGTCTAAAATCACCCTCCTTCTACGTGACTTGTGCACCAAGGTGTCCTCCTCTTCTTCTTCTTCTTCTTCTTCTTATAAGGTCCTAGACCCACCAACCTTCCTCTTCGAAGAAGAAGAACCATCAATAATTTCATGGGCCTGAGCCAGGGACATTTTGGAAACAGACACAACAGACACTCCAAGGATAGGAAACCCTATCAAAATAAAGGGTTAAAATGAGAAAGAGATTCGAGCAAGGAAAGAAATGAAAACAAAAGCTTCGCTTACCGTAAGTTTTCACTTTCCAACCGTACTTCCCGGAGAAGTAGTTCCAAGACCTTTCTTCCAACGGAGCAATCGACAACAACTTTTCTACCCAACCAAGGATACCAGAGACATTCTCAAAAGCACCCATGATTTCTGAAAGAAGCAAAAAAATAGCTACGGTGTTAATAAAACACTTAAAGCAAAAAGGAAGAATAACGAATATGAGCTAAAATGTACTCACGTGCACGATTCCACTTCTCGGGGAAGGGAAGATTTTCTTCACCTACTAAACCAGCAGTGGGAACAACAACATACCGAAGGTACCAACCTCTATCCTTATTGTCTTCAGGGGTTACACGCACTCTTTTACTCCTGGCAGCCAGAGTAAAAATCCCTTGACAAAATAAGGCGGGAGAATAAAGATGAATGAGATGATTAAAGGTAAAACAAAACGAGGCTAAAGTAGCTAAACATCTGAGACATGTAACAACCCGCCACACAAGGGGACCAACTTGTCCTAAGCAAATTTTGAAGAAACGACAGAATTCGATGATGACAGGATCAATAGGAGTTTTAAACCCTAAAGTAAAAGGGTAGGTATAAACGTAAGAATACCCTGTCTTGTAAGATGTTATTCTTTGGTTCTCATTTGGATCGATGATAGGAAAATCAGACTTCCAAGAACATTCCCTACGAACAAGGGGAACTAAACTATCAATATTAAGGGTAGGGTACCTATCAGCACTATCAAGGGATAACGACTGATCAACAAGGACCTGGCTATCCCTAGTGAAGGTAAACTCAGCATGAATGATTTCATCCACTCGTGGTTCGTGATGTTCTCTACCCCTAGACAAAGATCTGGAAGCCCTAGATCTTGGAGAAACTAAAGACCTAGCAGAAGGAGGGGAAGTAATCTGGGAAGAAGAAGAACCTCTTAAAAGAGTAGAGCCTAAACTCCTCAGTCTACCACCTCTCCGGCTCAGCGTCGGAGCAGAAGAAGGGGTCAAATCATCCACATTTATCACTCCTTTCGGTTGGTTCGATGAAGACATATTTACGAAGACAAGAAAGAAAAAAAAACTCTTTACAAATAAAGAAGACAAGTTAGAAGTGTTTCGTGAAAGTAAAGAAAAGAAAAGAGGTATTTATACTTGAAGACAACCGTCAAACATGGGGAAAAACAATGATGAGAAAGTCATAATTGAAGGTGTCACTTCTTGACTGATGCAGTCGCAAAAAGCCCTAAAAGGCGCCGAGTAACTGCAGAACCAATCCAGAGGGAACACGTGGCTTGAGCATTAGATGGAAGTGACAAGTGACGCCTCTGTTCAGAAAAGGATACAATGTTTCGAGGTGAAACAACAGCAAAATATTCCCGCCATAAATGCGTATCCACTTACCAAATATTAATCGATAAATAAATGGTAAGTGGGGGGACTATCTGTATTGGTAAAAAAAGTGTTTCACACGTAAGATAATTCTTGATGACTCAGCCGGCTACGTGGACCAAGGAAAACATGACAACTGGACATGATTCTATAAAGAGGTCCGAAGCAAAGAGACACGACTCAATAAACCTACAGAGTAATCAGCTACGAGAAACTCAACTTGATTGAGACAAGGAAGAGACACGGTCAGAATGAATCTGGACAAAGCTACGGGCAGATTTAGATACCCTCAATTAATGACTCACGCGTTACACAACCTTCATGTAATAATTACGGTCATTCTATGTAACGTCCCATTAATGTAATAATTAGTCATTAATGAGCGATCATTATAAGAGGTAGACGTTGTATTAAGAAATTCCTTATATCATGGAATAAAATATAACTTGTAAGGGCATCTGAACTACGAATACAATACATTTTACTTTTCTATGCATCATACTATTGTCTATTTACTTACTCTTTTTTATTTATTATTATTTTCTGGATTATCAGAAACCCCTGCTCATCCTAAAAATAGCTTTGGTCAAAGGATCTAATTCTTTGGTTAAACAGTACTGTCCTTCTTTGATACCCTGTGAGCTCACATATATCCTGAATGCATTGTTCCTCCATGTTTGCACTATAAATGTTTGATCTAGCTGCATTTGTGTACAGTCCTGATGCTTGTAAGAATGATTTCATCCCCCTTAGAATCATTTCCACAGGCTTCCATTTTCCCTTGCAAAAGAATAATACACCGTCTGTAAAACATAGATGATTCAACTTGAGCCCTCGACATTTGGTATGATATTGGAACCCTTTTTGTTCAGTGGTCCACTTCATAATTCTATATATGTATTCCATGCAAATCACAAACAGGAGAGGGGATATTGGATCCCCCTGCCTTAGCCCTCGTTTGCCCTCAATATTGTCATAAACTCCATCATTCACTGCTATTTTATAATGGATGGATGTGATACAGGCCATCACCCATTTTATGAATTTTTAGGGAAGTTAAGAGCATGTAGCATCTCTTCCACAAATCCCATCCCACAGTGTCGTATGCGTTCCTTAGGTCTACTTTATCAGACAACTTCTAGACGTATTCTTCCTCTTATATAGCCTCACCAAATCTTGGCATATCAATATGTTGTGTACTATATTCCTTCCTTCCATAAAAGCACTTTGGTTAGGAGAGATTATCCCAGGTAGTACTTTTTTAAGCCTATTGCATAGCATCTTCGAGATCACTTTATATATTATATTGCAACAAGAAATTGGTCTATACTCACCTACTGCCTCAGCATGTGTACTCTTGGGGATTAGGATTATCACAGTATTGTTTAAAATTTTGAGCATTATGCCTTCTCTGAAGAACTCCAGAACTCCATTTATTACATCAGCACCCACTATATGCCAGCAATCTTTGTAGAACTGGCCTCCAAACCCATCCGGACCTGGAGCTTTGTCTCTTGCAATTGCCCATAGGGCCTGCTTCACCTATGCTTATGTGAAATCTGCTTCTAGTTCATTCCTTTGCTCCTCTCTCATTATAGGCGCCTGTTTTATTAGCTGGCTATTTACATGATCCCTCCCCTCCATTTTCTTACCCAACATTTTTGTGTAAAAATCTATAAATGCATCTGGTATCTTTATTGGGTCATCTATGTCATTCCCTTTCATGTCCTTGATATGGAAGATTTTGTTACTGTTTCTTCGAGCTTTCAACAAACCATGAAAATACTTGGTGTTTTGGTCCCCCTGTGTAAGCCATTGTGCCTTATCCCTTTGCTATAAAAACAAGTCTGTTGCCTTCTTCCATTTGCTACACTCCTCATTTGATCTTACTTCTTCATTTTAGTACTTCATTTATAGGATCCTTCTGTACTCTGTTTTGACATTGTTATAGGGAATCTAGTGCTTCCTCTGCTCTTTTTTCAATGTTGTTGAATCTCTCCTTGTTGATATTTTGAAGAGTACTCTGATTCAGTGTAGTTTCCCCACCACCTGGTACATTTGTGTACCTTTCTTACTTGTCTTCCAGCCTTCTTTGATTCTTTCTTTGAAATCCCATGCCATGCTCCACATATTGAAATATTTGAATCTTCTTCTCACCTGCTGTCCATCTCCCTCCTAGTTGATAATGCCCGGGGAATGATCAAATAATCTTTATTGCATGTAGTGAGCTTCTGATGCAGGCAGTTTTATCGTCCATTCATAGTTGATAAGGACTCTATCTATTCCTCTCATTACTCTACTATCTCCAGGTTGTTTGTTGCTCCGAGTATAGTATGCACCTGAGGATCTCATGTCTTGCATTGAACACTCCTCCATACACTTTTTAAAATCCTTGATTTCTGCCATAGTGACTGAGCTCCCCACTCTTTCCTATGTGCTTAGAATGCTATTGAAATCCCCATTATTGCCTAAGGCCCACTGACTAGTTGATGTATACTCTTGATGTCTTCCCATAGCTGCCTTCTCATGCTCTGATTTTTAAAACCATAGACTATTGTGACATTAAAATGTCTTCTTGTCCCTCTATGCTAAACCATATAGTGTATAAGTTTCTCAGTTACACTTTTTATATTTACATCATATACTCCAGGTTTCCATACAACCCATATTCTTCCTGCTGGATGTTTTACTAAATTAGTAGTAAAGGACCAACCGTTGCATAGATTAAGAGCAGATTGTTGTGCTTTAGCTCTCTTAATCTTTGTTTCCAGGAGACCAAATAAGCCTACTCTTTGATTGTTCATAAACATGTTCACCTCCTTCTGTTTATGTGGCTTATTCAATCCCCTGGCATTCCAGAAGCCTATTTTATCCATTGGATGAGGGGTTGCCCCCATCCTGCCCTTTTCTTAGGGCCATCTCACTCCATTTCCCTTTGTTATTCCTGTCCCCCAGCACATTCCCATTTGTTGCTTCTGCATTCTCTTGTTGGTGTTCCCCTAGTGTTGCAAATGAATTCCCAGTACTGATAATACCCTGGTGTATTCCATCCCCTGTTCTTCCCCTTCCTGAACCCTTCCAATCTCTAGATGTAGTTGCTTGGTGAACCTCATTTCCTGTGTTTCCCTTGCTTATTGGCCTTACTGCTTGTTGTTTTTGTCCCTGTCCTCCTTCATTATGCATATTTGCACTCTTCTTTTCCTCTTGTTTTTGCATCTTGCATCTGTGTTTCAGTTGGCTCCTTTTGCTCTTGTTTGTTTACTAGTTTCTCCTTTTCTTCTTTGATGAACCTCCTACACTCATTCATTTCATACCTAAAATTCTTGCATTTTCCACATAGTGTAGGTTTCCATTCATAGAAAACCTCATGTTCAACAATTCTGCCTCGCTCATCCTCAAATATAATGGTGTCTGGATATTTCTGATAAGGTTTAACCTCAACTAGAACTCGGGCATATGTTAGTCTCTCCTTCTGTGTAGTTGGTCGATCTTCTTTTAGTGGTTTACCTACAAGACCTACCAATTTTGTTAATGCAGCTTGTCCCCAGTATTTAATATCTAGTCCATTGAACCTAATCCACATAGGGATCAACTCAACTGATTCCTTTTTCATTTCCATGTCTGGGTTCCATGGTTTCACCACAACTGGCTTTCTATCGAACATCTGGACTTCATCCTCAATTACTTTAATTCTTCTTTCAAAGCGATGGAATCTAACCATGAACACACTTCGATTAATCTGTGCTATCTTGTCTATGCCAAGCGATCCCCATATCCTTTGAAAATACCCTTCCATAACCGCTTATGGTGGGTTGGATCCCAGTACAAAACATACGACTGCCGATTTTCAAAACTCTATTTCCTCCTTGATATCCTCCATAGTTATTTTCACATTCAGATTGCCCTGACTTTGAGGCGTTAGGTCTAGTCCTTCAGCAATTGGGTTTGCAACTACTTTGCTCTCATCCATGATTTAGGGCTCACCTCTTTATTTTCCTTTTTCTCCGTCGATTTCTCCTCGTCTTCCACCCTTTCTGCCCATGATTTGTGCCCCTCTTTATGCTTCTTTTCTCCAATTCTGTTCATTGTTGCTCGATTCCCTGATTACCATCAATAGTTGATTGGCTCAAATCCAATGGCAATATCCCTTGTAGGCCATTGATGCTTCGAGTTCTCTTTGAATCTGCTGATTGTGAAATTCCTCTTGTCCCATTCGTTTTGCTCATAATTGTTCCTTACATGTGCTGCCCTCCCCCTCTAGCCTTTGATTTCCTCATCATGTTCAGTAATGGCTGAGAAGAAATTTCATTCTAGAGAGAGAAAAAGTTGAAAGCAAATATTTGGTTTCCCATTCTGTTGTTAGACAAATAGAATGCGTGGTGTATCATAAAATCAACTGTCATATTTTCTGATATAGATGTTCCGTCAATTTTATCTTCTTTTGTTAGCTGCAAATAAATACTTCTTTTATGCTTATTTAGGTCAATATTTTTCATCGTTGTATTGTCAACTAAAAGTATTTTAGAACAAATTTTTGTTTTAAACAATGTTCAAATTATTAAAAAGTGAACTTCAAAAACAATTATTCGCCTTTTATGTAGTATAACTCGCAGATTTACCTTATTACTACATTTAAACCAAAAGTGCACCAATATTGTGATGGAAGGAATAATTTTAGCAAAAAAAGAAAAAGAGTGAGACCGAGCAACAAACTAAAAGAAAATAATAAGTTTGAACAATAATTTATCTACCTCTAACATGTTACTGAAATATGATAGCTCATTATAATAGTATTATATTATTCTTATTATTATTTATAACAGAAAATGACGCGTCCCTTTCAAGCAGAGATTTCTATAATATTACTTGATTACGAGTAAAATATTAGCAAACCCAGCAAAATTTGAGACAATATGACGTGGCTACATATAAGTCAATAAGCCATATTGCCATCCACGTTGTTATTTTCTATTTATAAACTTTCCCCACGATACTGCCTCTTGGCATGTCCCTATTTTCTAGGGTACTTTTTATATTTTCCTTTTATCTGGCCTGCTTTAAAAGGTGTGGGCTTAGTGGGTAAGTTGGCACTAGAAATGGGTCTAATAATACACTAATAATTCAGATATTTCTTACCATATCAAAAGCTACTTAACGATCTGCTACATTATTGCAATATGGGATTGTGTTTCCCCATAAAAGTCAAAATATATATGTACTCATCAAGTGCTCATTCTATTAATAAATCCGATTTACCACAGTCAAAAGGAATTTGTATAGCAAGTGTGCATTATTTTCAGCTGCAAGTGTACATGAGTGACTCAAAAAAAATTACTCCCTTAGTTTCAATTTTAGATGAGCTAATTGACTCGGCACGAAGTTTAAACAAAAAGAAAAATTTTCTGGGAGTGTTACACAAATAGCAGGCCAGATTTAATCTTTACTTTTTCTAGTTGGTATACATAAGCTATACATTGATTATACATAGTTCTGCATATATTTTACATAAATTATACATATATTATACATCCGATGGCTATTTTAAATTTAAGAGATTAGGTGGGGCGGCTATTTGGGTTAAATCTTTTGAAACAACGTTATGGTCTTAAAAGCTTAAGTGGTAAAAGTTTTGTGGGGCTATAATATTTGTGTGGTTATAAAAACTTCTGTAAAATAGGTAAAACGAGGAGTTTAAAATTGAATTATTTCGAAATTTAGAAATGTGTCATTTATTTTGGAACAGACTAAAAAGGAAAGTACCTCATCTAATTTG
>ML427149.1:110169-120272 GCA_005239525.1 Nicotiana knightiana | reverse complement strand
ACGATCCAACCTCCATCGTTCTCAAGAATCTCAAGTAAGTACATGATTTTTCTTTTCCTTCTTAGTTTTTTTTCTTTTGTAGTTTTATTTTCAGATTTTTGTAATGATTTTCTCTTTAACTTTTCTTCTTTTTATTTGCTAGTGTATATAATGGGTAGTAAAAATCATGACTTTCTTGTATTAGAGGTGGAGTGTGGTGTAGATGGGTGTGTGAGGCCATTAGATTTAATATGGGAGGTTTGGTAACTCCATGAGGTTATTTGTACTACTTTATAGACATATGCACACTAGGTGTTTGTTAAATTTCCTCAATGAGCTATAAATGCAAAGTGTGACTGTTGTGCAGGTGAAGTCTGGTAACCGCCCTAGGTTCACATAATCCCCCCACCCCCCACTAATAGTGGCACTTGTTTTGTCAGGTGTCATGTATCCCTCACGGAAGAGACGTGCTACAGGATCCTCATCCAGTGGACATGGAGGTTCATCTAGAGCTCGGGCACCGACTAGCATAAGCCAATTCGACAGTCACAAAATTGTTTCAAGAGCGGCTCAGGACCAGTTTAGTGAGAAGGCGATGAAAAATCCTGTGCCCGAGAGAGCCATTGACAAGGCAGTCCTCCAGGTTGAATGCCCAAACATGTATCGGGAATTGATGAGGTGCCGGCTCGTCATCTTCTTTGAAGAGCCGGAGGAGGGAAACATGATGCTTGTGCAAGAATTTTATGTCAATTTCCCGGAACATGAGGATCAGATCTGCATAGTGCGACAAACAAGGGTGAATGCTTCACTCGATGCCATCAGACAAGTGTATCGTTTGCCGGTTTTCAATGGGGTTGAGGATTTTTATGAGATATACAAGAAAAAGCCCGTCACTTGGAATTTATTCTTCCAAACCATTTATGTGCCAGGCAAGGAGGTAGTATGGGTTACGCCTGGGATCATATTTAATTCATCATCCCTCACTTTTGAGGCTAAGTGAACAACTTCACTTGGTCCTATCCCCATGGTCGTCAATGAAATGGGGAATGGACATCGTCGGTCCTCTGCCATCGGCCCCAGGTAATGCTAAATCCATATTGTTTATGACTTACTATTACTATAAATGGGTTGAAGCACAGGCCTTCAAAAAAGTTAGAGAAAAGGAAGTGATCGACTTCATATGGGACCACATTGCATGTCGATTCGGGATGCCTGCGGAAATAGTGTGTGATAATGGCAAACAATTCATCAGCAGTTAAGTAATGAAATTCTTCGAGGATCATAAAATAAAGAGGATACTATCGACGCCATATCACCCCAGTGGAAACGGACAGGCCGAATCAACGAATAAAACTATCATCCAAAACTTGAAGAAAAGGATAAACGAAGCCAAGGGGAAGTGGAGAGAAAAAATGCTCGTGGTTCTGTGAGCGTATCGGACGACATCAAAGTCCAGTACCGGAGCAACCCCATTTTCTTTAGTATATGTCTCTGAAGCCTTAATACCTGTCGAAGTTGGGGAGCCCAGTGTCAGGTTTCGACATACAACGGAAGAATCCAACCACGAGGTAATGAATACCAGCCTCGAATTGTTAGATGAAAGACGAGCAGCGGCGCTCGTTCGAATGGCCGCACAAAAGCAACGAATCGAGAGGTATTACAACAGAAGAACCAATCTTCGACACTTCAAAGTCGGGGACTTGGTCATAAGGAAAATAACCATCAATACTCGAGACCCTAATGAGGGAAAACTCGGTCCCAACTGGGAAGGACCCTATCAAATCCTCGACATAGTTGGGAAAGGATCTTACAAGCTTGGAACAATGGACGGCGAGCCATTGTCGAATAACTGAAACATATCACTCCTCAAGCGATAATATTGCTAAGGTATGGTTTTCTCCTTTTTTACTTAAATATTTGAAACTAACTTATTGCAGGTATCCAGTCAAAATTGAGACCTCAGGTTTTAAAGTACGCGTTGCACTCTTTTTCCTTTAGGCTGGTTTTTATCCCAAATGGGTTTTTTCGGCAAGGTTTTTAACGAGGCAACAACTACGTGCTACATGAGGATAATTTAACAGTATCCAAGGCTTCTTTTCAATCAACCTCGAATATTGGGGGGCATCACCCTCGGATGTTATGTAAATGGGTCACGACAGGAAGAATTTTGTAATGGGCCAAACGGTCGAATGAACCGTGTCCATATAGATTAGTCGAATCCCGAAAACAAAACATGTACGCATGTATGAATAATAAAAAGAAGCACTCTCTTTTCTCAAACATCTCGCGTTTGAAGTAGAATTTCCATTATACGAGTCATGTACTTACGATTCTGATCTATTATGCAAGACTAACACTTGTGAAAAATAGCTCAAGGTCTAAGTACAAGCATACCTCGAACATTCGGGGACTACCTACTCGATCTATCTAAGTTCGAAAATGTAAGACCTCAAAAGAGTCACCCCTTGATATATAGGCCAAGGCCATCACACTCGGGGACTAAGATTTTGAACAAGTTCGAAATTTTATCGGGGAACAAGTCCAAGAGACATACCCGAAGGCCACGGCCATATTAAATACTACGGTCATATAAAAAGGATATAACCAAAATAATGTGGCTTGGAGATGTCCGACTTCCGCCATAAACTAAAGTCCTTCAAATACTTTGAAAAATCGGTTAAATAAGGCTACCCTCGGCAAAGAAAACAAAGAAGGGCTTCGATCAAATCAGCCCTCCAATAATTTAAAGGCTTCGATAATATCAGCCTTCGAAAAAGCCTCAAGAGGTATTAAATTATCTTAACATAAATGAGTTAATAAAAAATGGGTTTCGATCTTTGAACCCTCGAAAACCCCAACGGGTACAAAAAACACATGCTACGGCATAAAGAAATTTTCACTAAGTCTTTTAGCCGAAAAGGGGAAAAATTATAGCCATTTTTAGAGGCCGAATTGGCCCAACTTAAAGAGCCTAAGGACCAATCTAAAAGAGTCTAAGGACCGATCTAAAAGAGCCTAGGGACCGATCTAAAAGAACCTAAGGGTCGATCCAAAAGAGCCTAAGGGCCGATCTAATAAGCCTAAGGGACGATATAATTAGAGTTCGAGACCTTGCTCTCACTCAATTCGAGCCCAAGGTTCAATTATTATGAGCTCATACAAATGTTAACTACAACTTGAAGGTTAGCATAAAAGGTATAGAGGTGAGCTCAAGATACCTAACAACCATATGTTGAGAACCTAGGGGTTCACTTTATCCTAAAACTCAAGATTCATTCGGACTTGGGTATTAAAAATAATTCGTCAATCAGTTGGATTAATCCATCCCCGAGATAAGGTCTCAAATGAGTTCCAAACTCGGGGACTTGCCCTCGTAAAGACGAAAAATCTAAAGGGTTTACTTCGATCACAACAATAAAAATTTGATTGACGAAGGCAAAATGAACATACAAAGGCATCAAAGGGAAATTCTTCATTATATCAAAAACAATATGTGCAAAGGGCCAGTCAGGGCCTTACAAAAGAAAATAGAAAAAGAAGTTACAATCTAGTTATGATCGGGGCTAGTCCCCACATTACGGGACTCCTCCCGAGCAGCTTCTTCGGAGGCATCTTCATCAGCAACCTCACCTCCGTCTTCTCCACTTCCGGACCCACCATCATCATCCTCATCGAAAAGGACAAGCTGCCTGGCTTCGAACTCGAGCTCTTTTGCCCGAGAAATCTCTTCGGAGAGGTCAAAACCTCGATCATGAATTTCCTCGAGGGTTTCCCTCCGGAATTGGCACTTCGCCAAGTCACTGCGCCACTGCTTCTGATTGGAAGCCTCCCGCAGCTGGGTTTGAACAGCTACAGCGTTAGCCCGATACATGGCTATGGATTTGTCCGCCTTGGCCTTAGTCTTTTCGATCTCAGCCTTGGCCTCGCTGAGACCGGCTTCGATCTCTTCGAGCCTTTTGGCTTGTGCAGAACCTTCTTCTCTAAGGTCTTGGAGTTGGGCCTCCGCTGAAGATAACTTGGTCAAAGTTGCTTCCTTTTCAACAGCAAGGCGATCCATCCTAGCTTTCCACCGATCGCAGTCGGTCTTAACCTGGTCGATCTCCGCCCGAAGAAGACCAATCTTCTCCATCTTCTGTTGCAGCTGAGACATCAAAGTGTTAGCTTCCACAGTGGAGTAGATTCCATACTAAATCACAAGGGCGGCTACTTGTTTTTCCAACTCGGCCTCGTCTTCATGAGCCTTGGCCAGGTCCGCTTGAAGGCCCTTTATGACCTCGTCCTTTTGGCCACAAAGAATCTTCAGAGCATTCCTCTCTTCCGAGACCCTTCGTAGATCGTCTTCGCACTAACTAAGGTCAGCTCAGAATTTGGCAGAAGCCTATACGAGGAAGAAGAACACAAGTTAGAAAGAATAACCTTGGAACAAAGGATGAAGAAGAATAACCAAAAAACAACAAGCACTTACCTTGGAAAAAAGAAGCTGAGATTCTTCCATGAGGATCGAAGCATCAGCGATATCGGAGGCGTCATCGACCCCTACGAAGCAATCCCGAAAAGGATCGCCAGCGCTAGAGCCTCCGCCAATATCGGGGTTCTTCAGCCTTTGGGCATCCTTTATTGCCTCTTAAAATAAGACCGGCATTAAAGGTATTTGACCTATTGTCATGGCCCCGAGCGAATCACTTGGAGCACTCTATCTGATCCTCCTGGATTCACAACCGGCCCTGCCCGGTGTAGAAGTTGATGATCGAGACACTTTCTCGACCTCATGAGACTTGGGGTTCGCCCCCGAACTTTTCTTCGAATCCTCCTCAATGTGATACTCGGTTGTAGCAGGCGGCAGCTCGGAATGCGGAGCAACCTCGGTAGCCTTTCTGGGGCAAGCTATCAATGTCGAGGTGCCTTCTTATTCTTCCTCCTCATCCTGGTCCCTTAACGTTTGGACTGCACCCGCCGAGAGTCCCACTGTTTTTCTCCTCACCCTTCGAGGTTTGGGTTTGGAGACCTCAGATTGCAAGGGATTTTTCCTTTTATTGTCCTTTTCCGGCCTCGGAATCGTGGACATAGCTTCGCCACCTTCGCTCGAAGGCCTCATAATGGCTTCTTTGGTCAGGCCTGCATAAACAGAAAATTAGTAATGGAGAAAACGGGAAATTACTTCGGAATACGAAAGAAGAGACCTTACTGTGGTTCTTGGCTTCCCACTTGCCTTTAGCCAAATCTCTCCATACTCGCTCAGCACGAGTCGAAGTGGAGGCAAGCTTGTGAATCCAGTCTTCGAAATCGGGCACCGCCTCGGGCATCCAAGCTTGTTCGTGTTACTCTTGTTGTTCTTACTGTTCTTGACACTTGATCTCGAGTCTAATCCAGATCGGGTCGATAACTTGAAATTACACCAGTTGATCCATTTTAATCATTTAATTCCTTTATTTATTTAGCTATTTATCAATTGACATTAAATTAAATCACAAATCCTTATAACCGCATTACAAATTTAATTGTTACTCGTATTTCGAGGTAAACAATTATCCATCAAAAAATGTTGGATAATGAACCATTTAGGAGGGGACAACGTTAAGGAAGGTCATCCCGGAGAGAGACAATTGTCTAGCAGTTGATAGCAGCATTAGTTGGGTGAATGGTGAAGTTGTGCAACATGTTTGGTTAAGGCTTTGTGAGGTGGCGTATGGGGAGATAGAGTTAAAGATCAAATTGATCGATTTTTCGTGTGCTGCTCCCTCCAAGTAGAATTGTTTTTAATGACATCGATGCATCTCTTGTTCGAGCTGTATACTTCTTGTTGTAGGTTGAAAAAGATATCAAGTGATTAGTGTGAGCACCTAATATTTTATTATATTTAAATTTTTATCATTTTTTAATGTTTAAATATTTATTAAATTTAATCTTGATATTTTAGCTTTTATTTCACTTTTTAGTAAGTTTATTTGATAAAATTAAAAGTCATACAAAAAGAATCACATTTTAGATAATAATTGTGTTTTATTTGCAAAAGAAAAGAAATTCATAAAAATATGTTTTTTCTTCTAGTTTTAGTAAGACTAGCAATTTTATAACTTTTTCCTTAATAGTCTCTTATATTTTCTCTAATTTTTAGTTTTAGCGTAGTATTTTTAATTTTGATTATCTTTAATAAACTAAAAAAAAAACAATACAAAAATGTCACCTAGAAAGATTATTCCATATCTTTTGTAACAAACTCACATGCTTTCATTTAAAACTCAGGTGCACCCAACCCATCCGTTTACCATCCCTAGTTATCAATAAAAAATATATTACATCAAATCGACTTAATCAAAAATAGAGTGATCCGAACGAATGATTGTGACCATTGTAAGATCTACACTTAACATTAATGGGGCACCCTATTTCCATTTATCATTCCACTATTGCTTATCGCTTTCATATCATTTGTCATTTGTTTGTACTTAATGAATATTTGAATTTTAATTATTTAAGTTTATTTGTTAAGTTCACTTATTTTTTAAGTTCAAATTTTGATTATTAAGTTTATTTTTTACGACTTAAGATTTGACCAGATTTGAATAAATTTGACCAGATATGGATAATTAAGACTATAATAAAGTCTAAATTTCATTAATATATTATTATCCACATTTATTACTAATTGTCATCACGTGCACTTTTATCAACTACCACCACCTATTAAAGACTGCTATATCATGCCTCTTATCCTTACTCTCATACTTGCTTTCTCGCATATATTTCACGAACTAACTTATTCCTTTGTCTTTCTTTCTTATGTTTTTTATGCTTTACCTTTCCACTGTATTTACTGCTTTTATATATTTATCATGTAAATACTTGGCAACGTGTTATTATCTTTGCATAAAGCATGCTTCACATCATACTCCACTCATTCCAATTATCAACATAGCGGCACTTGATGAGTGTCTGCGCTCTTTCAAAATTTCCCTTTTTAAAATCGGAAAGGCTTATTTGTGGTAGACTAGTCGATCAGCGGTACCAGTATAGACCATTCTAGAAACCTTACTTCAACATCAAATGTGCATGCATCATGTTAAACCTAGTACGAGTTATGACGTTGTTAACGTAACAGCCCGCTAAGATAAGCCTTGTCCAAAGTCCGACGGAATTTTTAAATCCCAATGGACACTACCATGTTATGTGCATTAATTGGAGAAAATGTGCCAATATGTTGATCATTATTGTGTAAATGGATCTAGAGGGGGGAAGGGCTAAATTTATTTGCTTGCAGAAATGAAGCACGAAGTCCCCAGGTTCGGCATGGTCCAAAACATCTCACCTCTGCTGCTTGATTGGTGGAAAAATCTCGCGCCTTGCGACAAGAATCATGTGAGAAGGGTCCTTGGTGATTTGCCGTCCTTGCTAGAGCTCCGACCAAATAGGGCATTGATCGAAGCCGCTACCATGTTTTGGATGAGAAAAGGGCTTTACTCCGCTTTGGTGACATAGAAATGAGTCATCTCCTAGAAGAAATAGGAGGCTTCGCTAAACTACCACCACCATCACTCAGCCTACCATCCTCAACTAGAAGAATTTTGTATTTATTAATTTTTAATTAAAGATAAATTTTACACATTCAAATGTTGGAAAAGCAAACAGTCTTAATCATTCAGTATTTATATCGACCAACAAAAATCGCAAAAAAATGATAGATTTCTACCTCCTCAAAAAATAACACACAAGTATAAAGAAAGCCATGGGATTAACCAGAAACCATAGGAGAGTAAGACATAGAAAGTGCTTGATTCAATTCCAAATTATCACTTTTACAAACTAGGAAACATCAAATTTTCACAATACCATTTTCATTTCCTTATGCCCAATCATGTAATTTGAATAACGAGGTGGGAGAAGGGTTGTCTTGATTAGCAAAATAAAAACCATCCTCTTTGATTAACCAATAGCATTGTTTAGTATCTAATCCTCCATATACTGAACAAGCACCATCTACTCTAAACACATCAAACATTGCTTGTTTTGTACCCCACCAAAAGTGACAATAAAATAGAGTAACAGCAAAAACACGAAGCTTGAAATCGAACTGAAATTCTTGATTTAATGTAGGGTAATGGTATCCAAGATCATCATCGTCAGATTGACAATGAAAGCTTAATTGAGGAGACGTTGCTTGAATCCCATCAACGATATGGACATGAATCCGATGTCTATAAAAAATTGGAAAGATAATTTTTTTGGCATTCGTTCCTTGTGCAGAATAAAGTCTATAACACAAGTAATATTACAAACGTCTTTCTCAAAGAGTAACTCATGTCTAAGAATCTTTCGCAACTTATTTCTCTTAATTTCTCTACAATAGAAATGAGGTGTGTCCCTACCTTTTATATAGGAGGAATCAAGTAATATTACAAATGAAATGATATTTTTTCTAATTCTGCTTCTGTCTTTTATGTTTTTTATTTTTTCTTCTTTGGTGGTAGTAGAGAAAATACATAACTCTGTTGTTGTTTTATATAGTAACATACAATAAGTTTGTCACTTTGTATTAATGTTTTTCTTTTTATGCAATTTTTTCCTTTTTAGACCACTTTGACCGTCAGTTTTAGATGAGAAGAGATTATCCTGATCTAATAAAAGAAAAGATTACCTTAATCTACCTTGGTAATTAATAAAAATAACAAATTATTTACTTCAATAAATTGATACTGCAATTACTCTTGTAATATGATTATCAAATCATCAAGTATTAAAGAAAATAATACTAGTTAGATCATAAACTTTAGTGAAAGAGACAAACTAATTGCTTCTTTCTTTCTTATGTATCATGCATTACAATTATAAGCATACATCAGCGAACACAAGATGGTGTCGGTAATAGCTTACGAGCCATTAGCGATTGAGTTTAAAAGGAAGTTCGCGGTGAAGATCTCCTTAGGGAAGTAAACGATACCTCCTCTAATATGGTAGTGTAATAAGAACGTTATTTCCGTAAAGAAGTGTGCAACAACCCACACTAGCATTTGAACACGAAAAATAGTTTGTTGCTTGCCTTAGGCGAATTTCACATGAAAATAGGAGGAAAAGTGCCACTACAAGCCACAACGGTTGAGCCAAAACTAATAATAACTTGGTTGTTGGATTAGTTCTGTGTCAAATGTATTAGAGCCAAGATTTAGGTATCTAAAAGTCAAAAAGTCGTATCTAATAGATTCTCCCTTATGGATATATTATGCATCATACTTATAATTGGGAGACTATAGTGCTGCTTATGATGTCTCTTTTCATTTCATTCAAGATCGTGCGTTAGAGTTTTATGATAAGAAAAGTTTAATCTTTTGTCCTCTCTCTTCTAGTCAATGATACAAAAAGGATTGATGGGTAATTTGCATAAGAATAGTCGTCGTGTCTGATGTTGCTTTTGATTGGGTGTGAAGTATCGATTTGCAGCAGAACTCAAAGAAAGAGAGTAGATTAGGGCTTGAGAAATTGAAGCATAGAGAGAATGAAAAATGATTTCATTCATCTGAAAAATGTGCCTGCTTCCCACTGACAATCCCACAATGTGTATTTATATACAAGGGTAAAAATATAAATACCTAAGGCTAAACTATGGACCGGCCTGGCGGATTACATGTGAGTAAAAAGAATGTGAGCTAAGCCCAATCCATATAAATACACTTCAAGCCCAATGTAGTAGGTGATTCTGCCATGCACTATATAATGACAATACCCCACCTCGAGTTGGAGGGAGGACACACATCCAACTTAGAAACCAACGAATGACGAGCCCCAGCTATCAAGCACTTTGTGAAAATGTTAGCCAACTGGGAGGTAGTAGAACATGATGTAAAGGTATCAAATCATCAGCCAACTTGGTCCGGATAAAATGCCAATTAACTTTTATACGCTTGGTTCGCTCAGGAAAAGCGAGGTTCCTGGCTATGTGAAATAGCAGCCTGATTGTCAAGAAGAGGAGTAGATGCATGTAAGCCAAGGTCAGACAATAAATAGACCAGCCAAGAAAGTGACCTTACGCATGACCCTATATTCAGCCTCGGCGAAGGATAAATAAATCACCTGTTGTTTCTTAGACTTCCAACTAATAAGACTACCCCCCCCCCCCCCCCCCCCCCCCCCCC
>ML427149.1:80870-109892 GCA_005239525.1 Nicotiana knightiana | reverse complement strand
CTCCCCCCTCCCCCTAAAAAACACACAAAAACCACTAATAGGGTGGCGAGAATCAGGGAAAGCTGTCCAAAATTCCACCACAGGCATCATGATGACACATAGTCTCTAAGACTAGGTAAGCCGATTACTATAACAACTTAAGCCAAAAAATTTTTACATTTATATGCGGTCAAAACAGGGGATGACCGATTTTGAGATTTCTACGGGATTCTGAGCCTGGCCACGGTTACATCGGATCAGAATCCGCTAAAGCAACCCTCGAGGTGCATTTCTCGAGGAGGTATATCGAGGAGACGGAATAAATATCGAAGACCGTCATTAAAAGGCGAGAAGCTCCCAAGGGCACGTGGTTAAAGCTGACAACGTCTACAACATAGTACGAGTCCGTACCAGACCATCATACAGTTGTACCAATGGTATTTCTTTGTAAGAATTATATATGTACCATGTTGGGATTCTCTCTCCTATATAAAGGGGACCCTTGTCATTTTTTGGTTGAGGGATATTGAGTACAACAAGAACATTCTCTGCCTTCTTAACATACTCAACATTTGTTCTACGAATTTATTGCCCTTCATTTATAGTGTTCATTAATTTTTCTTCATTTATTGCTCATTATTGATCGTAAAGGGTTATCCTCGAGGTCCTCTGTACTGTTACTCCTCCATCGACCGTCCTCAGTTAGGCTTCATAGCACGATCTCGAGGCCCTGCTTCGGCCAGCTCGAGACCCCGTTTAGTAACAGCTTGGTTTGCATATCACTACTTTCCTCTATTCTTATCTTATTTTCTTAGCTCACACTTAGCATCTATTTCCTAAGAACTAGTGTTATAATATATTACATATTTTTAGAACCACAAAATCGAATATAATTGTCATTATAATTTTCAAGGTAAACAGTTTGGCGTCCAACGTGGGGTTAAAAATAATAGTGATTGTTTTAGTGCTGGTTTTCCATAAACACAAGTTATTCTTCACACTTTTTCTTGTCCAAGAATCTTTGATTTCAGGCCAGAAAATGTCTATCTCAGTAAATGCACACGAAAACAACGGTCCTGAGGATCATGGAAAGAATGGTGTAGTTGTTTCACGCATCGGTGTACCAATGCAAAACCTTGGGGTGGCACCAGCACCAATCTCCGTGGATGTGGGTTCACGCAACGCCCAACATGTTGATATAAGTTCTCATATCGACGGAAGTGCACACCGGGAAAATCAGCATGAAGCACAGAAAACTCCAGCTCGGGAGGAAAGATAAGTTAGCCTTCATGTCATTTTTGAAATGTTGCAGGCGCAACAAGTGGCTATTGCTCAGCTACAGAGCCATCAAAAAACCCCAAGCACAGCACCATCGGAAATTTCTCCTTGAGTCGAGCAGGAACCGGAAAGGTCGAGCAACGACGGATCAGTAGCCGACCCCGCTATTATGAAGATGCTCGAAGATCTCACAAAGAGAATTGAATCAGGCGAAAAGAAGATAGAAGCTAACGACAAAACGGTGGAGACCTATAACTCCAGGGTCGATCAGATCCCAAGTGGGCCCCCAATTCTGAAGGGTGTAGACACAAAGAAGTTCGTGCAAAAGTCGTTCCAGTCAAGCGCGGCTCCGAAGCCCATCCCAAAGAAGTTCAAAATGTCCGATATCCCGAAGTACAACGGGACCCCGGACCCTAATGAGTATATTAGTGCCTATACTTGTGTTGTGAAAGGAAACGACTTAAAAGATGACGAGATTGAGTCCATCCTGTTGAAAAAAATTGGGGAAACGCTGTCAAAAGGGGCCATGATGTGGTATCATAACCTATCCCCAAATTCAATAGATTCGTTTGTCATGTTGGTAGATTCTTTTATAAAGAGGCATGTCGGTGCCATCAAATTCGCTACAAGGAAGTCCAACGTCTTCAAAATCAAACAAAGAGAAAACGAGATGCTAAGAGAATTTGTATCTCGCTTTCAAATGGAACAAATGGAATTTCCACTACTCTACGATGACTGGGCAGTGTAGCCCTTTACTCAGGGCTTGAACAAACGGAGCTCGATAGCTTCGATGCAGCTAAAGCAGAACTTGGTTGAATACCCCGTCGTAACTTGGGCGGATGTGCACAACAGGTATCATTTAAAACAAAGATCAGAGTCGAGGACGACCAATTGGGAACCCCCTCAGACTCAGTATACCCTAGCAGGCTCTTAGCGAAGGAATCAAGGTTTCCAGAGAGAGAACCGAGGCAAAGCAAGGAAATATACCAACCGTACATCAAAGATCGAAGAAACTTCCCAAGGCGCAATATACCTCGTAACGATAGAAAGATGGATCAAGGTCAGAATTCCCGGCAACTCATGAACGAAGCCGGGTTCGAAAGACAAACAGGGCCGGCAGAGGCACCCCAATTATCAGAACACAACTTCAACATTGATGTCTCTAACATCGTGTCAACCATGGGCGAGATTAGAGATACCAAGTGTCCAAAACGTGCAAGATCAGATCCTTCCCTAAGAGAACCCATCTTAATGTGTGGATATCACGGCATCCACGGTCACAGAACTGAGGATTGCATGCAGCTCCGAGAGGAGGTAGCTCGGCTGATCGGCGAAGGGAATCTTCGAGAATTCCTCAGCAATCGAGCCAAGAGCCACTTTCGAGAAAGAAAGGCAAACTGGAGGAACGAACCAAAAGAACCTCAGCACATCATTCACATGATCATTGGAGGAACCAACGTCCCTCAAGGGTCCGTGATCAAACGGATAAAAGTATCTACCACAACAGAAAAGCAAACTCGAAACTATATGCCCCAGGACATTCTTGCATTCAGTAAAGAAGACTTCGAGACCTTGTCTCAACCGCATAATGATGCACTGGTAATTTCCTTTCTCTTGAATAACATTTAAATAAAATGTGTGCTCGTGGATCCAGGTAGCTCGGCCAAGATAATTAGGTCGAAGGTGGTGGAGCAGCTCGGACTGCTCGATTAAATCGTGCCCATCTCTCGAATCCTCAATGGATTCAACATGGCGAGCGAGACAACAAAGGGGGAAATTATCCTCCCGGTCAACGTGTCTGATACAGTTCAAAACACCAAGTTTCATGTCATCGGAAGCGACATGAGATACAATGCCTTGCTTGGAAGGTCGTGGATACATAACATGAGGGCAGTACCATCAACTCTTCATTAGATGATGAAGTTTCCAACAAAAGACGGTGTAAAAATAGTATATGGGGAGCAATATTCTGCAAGAGTGATGTTCGCGGTGCACGACACTGCACCAACATCCATACCCTCCACCTTAGAGGAAATAGAGGACAAACAGGCCCCCTGGGATGATGAAGAAGGCTTCCTTGCTCCTCGAACCTTCGTTGCCCCAGAAGAATCGGATGCAACAAAATCGACGATTGAAGAGCTGGAACAGGTTATTTTGATCGAGCATCTCCCAGACCGAAAGTTATACCTGGGTAAGGGTTAACCCCCAAACTCAGGAAAAAACTCATTCAATTCCTTGTTAACAATATCGATTGCTTTGCTTGGTCCCATTTAGACATGACAGGGATCCAGCCGGAAATAACCATCCATCGACTAAGCGCCGACCCCAGGTTCAAGCCGATAAAGCAAGAAAGAAGACCTCGGTCCGAGGTAAAACATGCATTCATCAAGGATGAGGTAACAAAACTCCTCAGGATAGGGTCCATTAGGGAGGTAAAAAATCCCGAATGGTTGGCCAATGTAGTCATGGTTCCTAAAAAGGGGAATGCATAGATTATAAAGACTTGAATAAGGCATTCCCTAAGGATTCATTCCCGTTGCCCAACATCGATCGCTCGATTGATTCCACGGTTGGCCACGAGATCCTCACTTTTCTCGACGCCTACTCCGGGTACAATCAAATTCATATGAATCCCGAGGATAAGGAAAAGACTTTGTTCATCACGAAGTATGGCACACACTGCTATAGTGTGATGCACTTCGGACTAAAAAATGCAGGAGCCACGTACCAACGCCTAGTTAATAAGATGTTCGAACATCAAATAGGCAAATATATGGAAGTTTACATTGATGATATGCTAATTAAGCCCCTGCGCGCAAAGGACAATTTGATTCATTTGCAGGAAAAATTTGACATCCTCAAAAGCTACAACGTGAAGCTCAATCTCGAGAAATGTGCCTTCGGAGTAGGCTCGGGCAAATTCTTAGGCTTCATGGTGTCAAACAAGGGGATCGATATCAACCCCGAAAAAATCAAGGCCATCGAAGAAATCACGATGGTAATTAATGTGAAGGCCGTACAGCGGATGATCGGACGGATAGCAGCCTTGGGCTGGTTCATCTCGAGGTCATCGGACAGGAGTCATCATTTCTTCTCTTTGCTCAAAAAGAAAAACAGCTTCGAGTGGACTCTAGAATGCCAACATGCCTTAGAGGAACTGAAGCGATATCTATCAAGCCCACATTTACTCCACACCTCGAAGGAGGAAGAAACGATGTACTTATATTTGGCTGTATCCGAGGTAGTGGTAAGTGGTGTGCTGGTTCGGGAAGAACAAGGTACGCAATCCCGGTCTACTATGTAAGTCGGACCCTGGGAGATGCCGAAACTAGGTATCCGCACATAGAAAAATTAGCTCTTGCATTAATAAGTGCATCTCGAAAATTAAAGCCTTATTTTCAATGTCATCGCATTTGTGTTTTAACAACATACCCTCTTCGAAGCATACTGCATAAACCCGAATTATCGGGCCGATTGGCCAAATGGGCCATTGAACTCGGGTGATATGACATCGAATATCGACCTCGAACAACTATCAAGTCCCAAATTTTGGTGGAATTCGTGGCTGACTTTATGCCCGCCCTTGTGCCCGAGGTAGAGAAAGAACTCTTACTAAAAACGGGCACATCGTTAGGGGTATGGACCCTATTCACCGATGGTGCCTCGAACGTGAAAGGGTCCGGGGCTTGACATAGTTCTGAAACCACCTACGGGGGGTATGATTAGACAACCTATAAAAATTGTAATGTTGACTAACAACAAAGCCAAGTACGAGGCTATGATTGCAGGTCCCGAGTTGGCCAAGGGCCTGGGAGCAGAAGTTATCGAAGCAAAATGTGATTCTCTGCTGGTAGTAAACCAAGTTAATGGGAGCTTCGAGGTTCGAGAAGACAGTATGCAGAGATACTTAGATAAGCTTCAAATCACATTGCATCGCTTCAAAGAATGGACTCTGGTCCACATACCTCGTGAGCAAAACGGCGAGGCTGACGCACTCACAAACCTAGGATCATCTGTCGAAGAAAATGACATACTCCCCGGGGTTGTTATACAGCTATCCAAGTCGGTGATAAAAGAAGGCCATGCCGAGATCAACTCCACCATTCTGACATGGGATTTGAGAAATAATTAAACCGATTATTTGATAAGTGGGAAGCTACCCACAGACCCGAAAGAGTCGAGGGCCCTGTGAACAAAGAAGCCCGATTTTCACTCGACGAAAATGGAACTCTATACAGAAGGACCTTTGATGGGCCCTTAGCAGTATGGTTGGGACTGGGGGATACTAACTACGTGCTCTAAGAAATCCACGAGGGCACCTGCGGAAATCACTCAGGTGCCGATTCCTTAATTCGAAAGATGATCAGGGCAGGTTACTATTGGGACAACATGGAGAAGAATTTCAAAGAATTCATCCAAAAATGCGACAAGTGACAGAGATTTGCACCAATGATTCACCAACTCGGTGAACAGCTACATCCAGTCTTATCGCCATGGCCGTTCATGAAATGGGGAATGGACATCGTCGATCCCCTACCCACGACACCAGGTAAAGCTAGATTTATTCTATTTATGACTGGCTACTTTTCAAAATGGGTGGAAGCGTAGGCCTTCGATAAGATAAGATAAAAGGAAGTCATCGACTTCATCTGGGATCATATCATGTGTCGATTTGGGATCCACTCTGATATAATATGTGATAACGAGAAATAGTTCATCGGAAGTAAAGTAACAAAATTCCTTGAGGATCACAAAATAAAAAGGATCCTATCAACGCCCTACCACCCATGTGCAAATGGTCAGGCCGAATCCACAAACAAAACTGTCATTCAAAACTTGAAAAAGAAATTAGGAAATGCAAAAGGAAGATGAAGAGAAACGTTACCCGTGGTGCTATGGGCATATCGACAACTTCAAAGTCAAGCACAGGAGAGATGTTTTTCTCTTTGGTATATGGTTCCGAGGCTTTGATACCGGTCGAGGTCGGAGATCCAAGCGCCAGATTCCAACACGCCACTGAGGACTCAAACAACAAGGCCATGGCTACAGCCCTCGAACTGTTAGATGAAAAGCGAGAGGCTTCACTGGTCCGAATGGCCGCCCAAAAACAAAGGATCAAAAGATACTATAAGGGGAGAACAAGCCTCCGACATTTTGGGGTCGGAGACTTAGTCCTAAGAAAGGTCACCCTCAACACTCGAAACCTAAATGAAAGGAAGCTAGGCCCAAGTTGGGAAGGACTGTACCGCATCCTCGGAGTAATCGCAAAGGGTCCTACAAACTCGACACCATGGAAGGCGAGCAACTTCTAAGCAATTGGAACATATCAATGCTCAAATGCTATTATTGCTAAAGTATAACCTCCCCCATTTTCATTTTGTGCTTCACACTAATTTTTTACAGGTTTCCAATGGAAGAAACCGAAACATCCATCGACTCGAAGACCCTGGGTTTTAAAGCATGCGTTGCACTCTTTTCCTTCGATCGGGTTTTCATCCCGGTAGGGTTTTACCGGCAAGGTATTTAACGAGGAAACATCCATATGCTACCTAAGGAGAACTCACCAAGTATTCTAGGCTTCTTTTGAATCAACCTCAAATACTGGGGACATCCCCCCGTGAGATCACCTCCTCGAAGAAATTGAAATATGTCAAAGAGGGTCTCGACAGGAGAATGATGTATCGGACCAAACGGTCGAATGAGTCGTGTCCGCGTAGAATAATCAAACCCTCGATGGCGAAAACATGTATGCTTATACCAATTAATCGAAGGAGTATCTTTTTATCACCGGAACGATTTTTGCACTTCAAAGAAGTTTTCTATCGGCAACCAGCTCATCGAGTTACCAAAAACTCGAAGACCTCGGCAAGGCAACATCGAATCTATAAGACCTCAACCAGGCATGCCCAAATTTGTAAGACCTTAAAAAGGCATAACCCCGATATTAAAGTCAAGGATATATATTCGAACTTGTAAGACCCCTAAAAAGTCATACTCACGATTTAGACGCCGAGATTATCTCACTCGGGGACTAAAAGGCTACGAACAAACATAGAGACTACGGTCATATCAAAAGGCTCCAACCAAACAATGCGTAAGAGCCCAAGGGCCAGCTTAAGATCCTCAGGGCCGATCTAAATAGCATAAGGGCTAATGCGTAAGAGCCCAAGGGCCATCGTAAAGAGCCTCAGGGACGATCTAAAATAGCCTGAGGGCCAATGCGTAAGATCTCAAGGACCAACTTAAAGAGCCTCAAGGCCGATCTAAAATAGCCTAAGGGCCAATGCGTAAGAGCCCAAGGTCCATCTTAAAGAGCCTCAGGGCCGATCTAAAATAGCCTAAGGGCCAATGCGTAAGATCCCAAGGTCCAACTTAAAGAGCCTCAGGGCCGATCTAAAAAGCCTAAGGGTTGATGAGCTCAAGACAAAACCTCACTTGGGGAGTGAGCCCCAAACGGTCAACTATCGACCATTACTGATTGCTCATCAGTAGAAAAAACCTAAGGGTTTATTTTAAAGTCCAAAATATCAGACCAATCGCCAACAAACATCACAGTTTATTTACAAGGACTTTGTATATAGTAAAGGTTCACGGAGGTGTATTTACAAGGCTCATGCCTGGAGCCCTTACACTAATAAGAGAACTAAGAAAAACCTAATCTACCACCCGGGTTGTGCCTCCAATGGCTCCTTCGAAGGTTGTGTCTTCAGTGGCTCGGCCCTCAGCCCCCAGGCCTTCAACGGCCTCTTCCCCCTCGGGGACTTCGCCTCCGTCTTTATCATCTTCTGAGCCACTGCTCGAGTAACCATCAGAAGTAACCAAGGTTGCTAACTCCTCTTGTAGGATCTTCACCCTCTCGATCTCGGTAGACAGATCGATGCCCCCTGCATGTACATCCTTGAGAGCCTGCCTCCTAGACTCTAATTGGGCATGCTCCAGAGCTCGGGTCATTTTTAACTCGATCTCCTCAGACACCTTCCTGGCTTGTGCATTTGCAGCAACAACATCCTCTTTATACGAGGATATGAGTGCATCGGCCTCAACCCTGGATATGGATAGCACGGCAACCGATTCAGCATAGAGATCCTTGTACTTACTACTCTCCGCCTTTGCATCCTGAAGATGATGCTCAACAGAGGCCAACCTCCCCTGGAGGGCATCTTTCTCAGAGGCTATCTTGTTCACATGTTGCTTAAGTCCGAGAATCCCAGTATCCCTGGCTCGGAGCTCCTCCCTCGTCAGGGCACTTTTTATCTCGAGCTACAAAATATCAACCCAAAAGTGTTAAACACTAAAGTCGGGTAAGCATGTAAATGATGAAGGTTGTATTACCTGCTCAGCAATATCGGTTCGCTCTTGAGACACCGCCTCCAAACGAGCCCGAAGGTCGCGGAGCTCTTCCTCCTTCTTAGTAAATGAGCTCTAAGCTCCTCTACCTCTGAAGAGAACTTCCTGCACTTTTCCTCGTAGTGGGTCGACTCGGCTTGAGACTTAGCAGAGGCCTGATTGTAAAGCACAATGGCCTGAAGCCTCCGGCTCGACAGCCATCGGCTCAGTGAGGTGAGGAATATCATGATTCCTCTTCCCGCGGGTGCTGCCGGGGCTTCATTTTTCTCTTCACCTCCAGCTTGGGGGCTCTCTGATACCTCTGGAGTTAAGGCCGCTGAATCGTCCTTAGGTTTTTCCATTTTAGCCTTCTTTGGCTTCGAGGACTCGGACGGTGATTCCTTCTTCTCTTCTTTTCTTTGCTAGGTGTAGGGGTATCCGCCTCCCCAGACGGTGCTTCTCTCATCGAAGAGGACTTTCCCAGACCTGCACAAACACAAAAGGACACGGTCGGGGATATCTCTCCTAAGGGGCTCAAGTACGGCAGGAATAGAAACTCACCGTGGTTTTTAGCTTCCCATCAAGCTCTGGCCAGGTCGCGCCACACGCGCTCGGCATACGAGAAGACCGTGTCTAGCTGGCTAACCCAGCCTGAGATATCCTTAACTGCGTCGGGATGCCTCACGATAGCTACATCATCGAAGGAAGTTAGTCCGTGGGGAAATCGATCCAAAGAGAAAATACTTAATTAACATATTCACTTACGTTTCATGCTCCACTCTTTAGGGAACAACATCTTCTCCACAGGAAGCAGATCCAAGATCCTAACTCGGACAAAGCAGCTCATCCACCCTCTGTCCCTAACTTCGTCGGTACAAGCAAAGAAAGCTTTCGAGGCCCGACGTTGAAGCTTAATCAGGCCGCCCCAGTAGAGTCGGGGACTGTACATTCTGACCAAGTGGTCAAGGGTAAAAATTATCCCCTCAACCATGTTTGCAAAGTGCCTAATCATATAAACGATGCGCCAAAGTGACGGATGGATTTGGACGAGTGTCACTCGATATTGCTTGCAAAACTCGAGGATCATGGGGTCTATCGGCGGCAAGGATGGCTCCACCAGACCAAGAGTGAATGGGTAGGTATACACACTAAGGAATCCAGCTCTATGGGTCATTATTTCTTCTTCCTGAGAAGGAATTTCCACTTGCACCGCATCTCCCCAGCGGCAGTCGACCTTCACCTTCTCGGTGTTTGTTATCTGGCTAATATACCGGGACATGGGTTCACACCGTCCTGGCTTCGAAGAAAGCTTGTCAACCTTGAAACCGGAGGTTGTTTCACAGGGCCCTGGGATGCATTCTTCGAGACGAGGGGGTACTATCGCCTTACCCTTGGACGAGCGTGAAGATGAGGAAGCTTTATCATCTTGAGAAATAATTTCCGAGGTCTTCACCATTCTTGCTGGAAGATTTTAGAAGGAAGGAGAAAAATTAATCAGGGAAAGAACACAAGAAAGAAGTAGGACGATCTCTTTTGAAGGTTTGGAGATGCAATAAAAAATAAGAGGCGAGGGAAGGAGTATTTATAGGGGACAGTCATGAGCTCTAAGGAAATCCAAAAGACAGCCAACCGCTGTAATCAGTTCGAAGACTTTACGAGAGCTGTGCGAATGTGACCTTTGAGCATTTGTCACATCAATCACCTGATATGGCGTAACTGACGTAATAATTGAAGCATTGAAGAGTTAGAGAAAGCAAAATCATTTCTTGTCTTTTCATACCAAGAAACACAAGGACTATCTGTATGCGGTCAAAATCGGGGATGACCAATTTTGAGGCTTCTACGGGATTCCGAGCCCGATCACGATTGCATCAGAGCAGAATCCGCTAAAGCAACCCTCGAGGTGAATTCCTCGGGAGCTATATCGAGGGATCTATATAACTAGAGACGGAATAAATATCGAAGACCATCATAAAAAGGTGGGAAGCTCCCAAGGGCACGTGGTTAAAGCTGACAACACCTGAAACATAGTACGAGTTCGTACCAGACTATCATACAGTTGTACCAACGGTATTTCTTTGTAATAATTATACATGTACCATGTTGGGATTCCCCTCCTATATAAGGGGACCCTTGTCATTTTTTGGTGGAGGGATATTGAGTACAACAAGAACACTCCCTGCCTTCTTAACATACTCAACATTTGTTCTACGGATTTATTGCCCTTCATTTATAGTGTTCATTAATTGTTCTTCATTTATTGTTCATTATTGATCATAAAGGGTTATCCTCGAGGCCCTCCGTGTTGTTACTCCTCCATCGACTGTCCTCAGTTAGGCTTCATAGCTCGACCTCGAGGCCCTGCTTCGGCCAGCTCGAGACCCTGTTCAATAACAGCTTGGTTTGCATATCACTACTTTCCTATATTCTTATCTTATTTTCTTAGCTCACACTTAGCATCTATTGCCTAACAACTAGTGTTATAATAAATCACATATTTTTAGAACCACAAAATTGAATATAATTGTCATTACCATTTTCAAGGTAAACAACAATGATAATTTGAAATAGTGATCAATACAACTATCAAAACAAAAGCAGAAATAAGCCAACACGGCAATAATCATAACAACCTCCCAAGACTAGTAATGTAGAGTCACGAACTCTAATTGAATATATGGAAAGATCTTAGAGATCGAAATACAATATTGTTCAAATACAAGCTGACATTACAAACAAAGGAAAAAACTCCAAGGGACTACGACGACCAAGCAGCTCTACCTTGAACCCTCGCGACCAATATGCTAACTCTGCCAGAGTCTGAAATCTCCAATACTTGGCTCTAGACAAAAATGTGTAGAAGTGTAGTATGAGTACACCACGGTCGGTACTCAGTAAGTATCAAGACTAACCTCGGTGGAGTAGTGACGAGGTATAGTCAAGACACTCACTAGACAAATAACATGTGCAGCATAGTAGTATAAAGTTAATAATGGAAAGTAGAAATCAGTAAATGGCATCAGAGTCAACATGTGCATATAGGCAGTAAAGCAATAAGAATACCAGGAAAACATTATTTAAAACTAAATCTACAATGTATGCTTGTTCAAGTGTATTATTGCAGCCCAAATCAATAAGTAACAACAAGGGCAACAAACAGCTCATCGAAACAACAAGACAAGTCGCGCAAAGGGTATAGAAAACACAATGAAAATCACACCATATAAGCCTGAGTACGTACTCGTCACCTCACAAACACGGCTTTCACACTACACAAATAGCACAAATGACTCAAATCCTAAGGAGTAGTTCCCCCCCCCCCCCCCCCGACCCCACACAAAGTTAGGAAAGATACTTACCTCAACAAAGCAAGGTTGATACTCTAAAGTGACCTCCTCGTGTGAAACAACCTCCAGACGGCTAAAATTTAGCCAAAATAATTTCATAACGTAATTAAAACTCATAGCAACCAATTCCGGATAATAAAACTTTGGTCTTTATTTAAAACTAAAAGGTCAACCCCGGGCCCACACCTCAGAACTCGATAAAATTTACAAAATACGAAAGCCTCATTCCGATGCGAGTCCAACCATATCGAATCGCCCTTCAAATTCTCATTTTACATTTTGAAAGATTTTTACAAAATTTACCATTTTCTTCCATTTAATCCACTAATTTAATGATATAAATGAGTATGGAATCATGAAATATTATAAGTTTCTGATAAAGAACACTTACCCAAATCAAACTCGTGAAGAACCCCTCCAAAATCGCCCAAAACTGATGTCTAAAACTCAAAAAATGGTAAAAATATCGTACCTAGATACTTAAGCATTTTGCCCAGCCATTTTCGCATTTGCGGACAAAATTGCGCATCTCGCTTTTTCCAGCCAAATCTCACATCTACGACCCTCTATTGCCAGCCCAGATTTCGCACCTGCGAGGCATCCATCGCACTTGTGGTTTTTGCGAGCCAAGAAGTGCTCCTGCTAAAACACTTGGCCTAGCACTTCTCGCAAAGTCCTCTTCTGCGGTCGTGCTTCTGTGGATTTCTCCCTTCCAGTTTGTAACAACCCGGACGGTTGTTTCGAAAGTTGTAGCCCTGTTTCCCCCTATGTTTGCTTCTTTTGTGCTTTACTGCTGTTATATTTCTTACCGGTTTGGTTAGTTCGGGTCCGGAGTGATTTCGAGGTGAATTGAGACACTTAGTCTCTTAATTGGAAGCTTAAGTTGGAAAAGTTGATCGGATGTCGACTTATGTGTAAACAGCCTCAGATTAGAATTTTGATGGTTCCGTTAGCTCCTTATATGATTTTGGACTTAGGAGCGCGTCCGGAATATGATTTGGAGGTCCGTAGTGGAATTAGGCTTGAATTTGTGATTTTAGCAATTTTGGTTGGCAGTGGAAATTTTGATATCGAGGTTGAAATTTGATTTCCGTGAATTGGAGTAGGTCCGTGGTGTCATTTAGGACTTGTGTGCAAAATTTAAGATCGATTTGACGTGGTTTGATAGGTCTTGGCGTCGTTTGCATAATTCGGAAGTTTAGAAGTTCTTTAGGCTTGAATCCAAGTGTAATCGGTGTTTTGATGTTGTTTTGAGTGATTCAAAGGTTCGACTAAGTTCGTATTGGGTTATATGACGTGTTGGCATGTTTGGTTGAGGTCCCGGGGGCCTCGGGTGGAATTCGGGAGGTTTTCGGACTTGGTTTGGGATATGAGAGGCAGCTGAAGTGCTGTTGTTGCTGGTGTAATCGCACCTGCGGGGTGGGAATTGCAGGTACGAAGCCGCAGAAGCGAATAAAGAAATGCAAAAGCGGTTATGGTCGAGTTGGGCAGAGGTCGTAGGTGCGAAGATTTTTCCGCACCTGCGATGGTCGCAGAAGCGAGCAGCTGGGCGCAGGTGCGAGATTTAGCCGCAGGTGCGATGGGTTCCCGCACCTGCGATAAGTGAATACGCAATGTTGTAGCCACAGGAGCAGAACCTGGGATTTTAAGTGGAATCCGCACCTACGATGGAATTTCCACAGGTGCGACAGGAGGTCCGCAGGTGCGAAAAGTCTGGGCAGAAGGTTTAAAATCAAGGGTTCGCGATTTTAGTGTTATGTCAACATTTTGGACTTTGACTTAATTGATTTTGGAGAAGATTTTTGAGGGGATTATTGAGGTAAGCTTCTTGAACTCATTTTGGATCATAAATCTGATTTCCCCACCTAATTAGCGAGATTTTGAAGTGAAATTTGGGGGTTTAGGGCTTGAGAATTAGAGAGTGGATTTTGGGGATTTGGGTGACCAAATGATGTCGAATTTTGATAAATTTAGTATGGTTAGACTTGTGATTGAATGGGCTTTCGGTTTTTGTGATTTTTGTCGGATTTCGAGACGTTGGCCCTAGGGCTTGGTTGAGCTGATTTCGGATTTTGGGCTATAATTTAGTAGTTTTCTTGTAGAATTGATCCCTTTAGCCTATATTGATTAGATCATACCGTTTGTGGCTTGATTCGAGGCATTTGGAGACTGATTCGAGAGACAAGGGCATTTCGGAGTAGGATTTATGCGCAGTCGAGGTAAGTAACAGTCTTAAATATGGTCTTGATGGTATGAAACCCCGGAATTTTGTATAATGTGACTATTTGGAGGTGACACACATGCTAGGTGATGGGCGTGTGAGCGTGCACCATGAGAGATTGTGAATTGGTCCGTCCCGTGAAACTGTAAAGTTGAATAGCCTATTGTTTCTTACATGTTTTCATGTCTTCTAGTAATTTGACTGCTATTCCCTGTTGATACATTATATCATTCTGATTGGGCTAATTCTCTTTCATTACTTAGGGTCGTGAGAATAGAGAGGTTCATGACGAAGTCAAGACGAGGGCCTATTTGTGAGGTATAGATACCGTAGCACGTGAGTTGTCCATGTGAATCATGATGTTATACCTTAGCACGTGAGTTGTCCGTGCGGATTCTGATATGATACTGTAGCACATGAGCTGTCCGTGCGGATCTTGATATGATAATATAGCACGTGAGTTGTTCGTGCAGCACGTGAGTTGTTCGTGCAGCACGTGAGTTGTCCGTGTGGATTATAGCGCTTGGGATGTAGGAGCCCCTCCGGAGTCTGTACACCCCCGGTGAGCGCATGTACCTATTGAGCGTGTGTATTGAGGGATGAGAGCCGAGTGTTGAGCTATTCAGAGCTTGAAAGAGTGTACCTTGAGAGGTTTCATATTTCTTCTTTGTTGTTGCATTTAGCTGATTAATGCTACTGTTTTGAACTTCCATAAAATACTATAACTGGTTTTGTTGGAGCTTAGTAAATATGCAACTAATTTGAATCATGTCTATCTTCATTGTTAAAAATTACTGAAATGAACTATATTGTATAGCTCGTCACTGATTCTCAATTCCTTATTTATTTCTATTACTTGATGAGTTGGTTGTACTCATGCTACACCCTGCGCTTCATGTGCAGATCTAGGTGTGCACGGTCACGGAGGCCGTTGAGTTCATGCGCGAGCGAGTATCAGAGACTATGAGGTAGCTGCCGGCATCCACATACCTTGTCTCTCCTTCTATGTTTTCTTTCTTTCTGTGTTGATACTTAGACACTATTTTTATTAGACTGGATATCTAGATTCTCATGGCTCGGTGACACTACGATGTTTGGGGCTATCTTTCCGCATTATATTTTGAGTTATACTTCTGCTTTTATGAAAATCCCGTTATGAAAGAGGCTTTTGATTTATTGTTTTATGAAATGTTGAAGTATTTTTAAAAATCGGCTTGCCTAGTACCGCCGATAGGCGCCGAGACGACAGGTTAGAGTTTTGGGTCATGACAAGTTGGTATTAGATCCAGGTTATATAGGTCTCACGAATCATGACCAGGGTTAGTAGAGTCTTGATGATTGGTATGGAGACGTTTGTACTTATGTTCGAGAGGCTGCAAAACCCTTAGGAAAAACTTCACATTCTTGAATTCTTGTCGTGCGAATCTGTTGATTCTGGTAACTAAACATATGTTGTTTCATTCTCTCACAGATGGTGGGGACTACTACTGGGCAGGATGGGCAGACACCAGTACCACCAGCTAGGGTTGCAAGAGGCCAAGGTCGCGGTAGAGGCCACGGTAAGGGCAGAGGTGCAGCCCGAATAACAGCTGAGGCAGTACCAGCAGATCCTCCAGTTTCCCCATATTAGGTTCAGGTCCCAGTTGTGGATGCACCAACGGGATCAGCTCAGGCACCACATGTTCTCATCGTGATTCCTGGCCTTAGCTCAGATTCCGACCGTGTGTACAGGCCTTGATCAGGCAGCCTCTGTTTCAACGGCAGCAGCCATTTATCAGGCCGGGGGAGGAACTTAGACTCTCGCTGCCCGCACACCAGAGCAGGTAATACAGGGACACCAGTCCCAGCCGGTTTCCGCTGCTAGGGACTATACGGTTCCTGCTATGCCTGAGGATGAGTAGCATAGATTAGAGAGGTTTGGGAGACTCCAGCCTCCATCTTTTAGTGGTGTAGAGGGAGAGGACGCACATGGTTTCTTGGACAGGTGTCAGAGTATACTCCATACAACAGGTATTCTGGAGACCATTTGGGTCTCATTCACTACTTTTGAGTTCTCTAGGGATGCATTCATTTGGTGGGAGGCTTACGAGAGGCGTAGGTCGGTCGGCGCATCACCCTTTACCTGACAGCAGTTCTCCGTTCTCTTTCTGCAGAAGTTCGTGTCTTAGTCCCATAGAGAGGAGCTGCGCAGACAGTTTGAGGAGCTTCGTCAAGGTGATATGTCTGTGATGCAGTATGAGATGAGGTTTTTGGAGTTGGCCCGACATGCTATTTGGTTGGTTCCCACAGACAGAGAGAAGATTAGGAGGTTCATAAATGGCCTCACCTTTCATCTGCGAGTGCTTATGACCAGAGAGAGAGTGTCTGGTGCTACTTTTGATGAGGTTGTCGACATTGCTCGTCAGATTGAGATGGTTCACAGTCAGGAGCGGGTTGAGAGGGAGGCCAAGAGGCCTCGTGGACAAGGTGGATTTGGCGGTGTTCCTTCTAGGGGTCAGCTCTAGCACGATACGGGTCATCCATTTAGACATGCTCAGATGGCTCGCCTAGTTCACCATGGTGCATTATCTGGCCACGGGTCACACATTTACCAACAGGGCCAATCGTCATTCAGTGCACTACCAGTGCAGAGTTCTCACCATGCCTCGTCAACTCAGGTTTCCCTGGGTAGTTCCTTTGGGCATCAGGAGCAACAGTTCTGTCAGAGGAGGGGTTGTTCCGAGTGCGGAGATTTTGGTCACATTAAGAGAGATTCCCCTAGGTTGTTAAGTGGGGCTCCACAGCAGAGTACTTGGTCGAGCCACCAACACCCGCAGCTCCACCACCCATCCAGCTAGCTCGAGATGGGGCGCATTCAGCTATAGGTCACCCGAGAGGGGGAGACCAATCAGGGAGGCCAAACCCATTTCTATGCTCTCCCTACCAGACCAGATGCCATTGCTTCAGATGCTGTGATTACAAGTATTGTCTCAGTTTGCCACAGAGATGCCTCTGTATTGTTTGACCCTGGTTCCATTTATTCATATGTGTCTTCGTATTTCACTCATTTTCTAGATATGCTCTGTGAGTCTCTAGTTTTATCTGTTCATATATTTACTCCGGTGGACGATACCATTATAGTGGACCGTGTGTATCGGTCATGTGTGGTGACTATTGAGAGTCTGGAGACCAGGGTAGATCTTTTGCTGCTTGGTATGGTCGATTTTGATGTGATATTGGGTATGGATTGGTTGTCTCCATGTCATGCTTTTCTAGACTTTCATGTAAAACCGTGACGTTGGCGATGCTGGGGTTGCCGAGATTTTAGTGGAACGTCTATATAGACTATGTTTTCAGTAGAGTGATTTCATACTTGAAGTCTCAACGGATGATTGAGAAGGGGTGTCTATCCTATTTGGCTTTTGTGAGGGATGTTAGTGCAGAGGCCCCTGCTACTGATTTTGTTCCTGTGGTGCGTGATTTTTTGGATGTGTTTCCTGCAGACCTTCCAGGCATGCCGGATGACAGGGATATTAACTTCGGTATTGATTTGGTGTTGGGCACTCAAGAACTCCTTGATAAGGGGTTTATTCAGCCTAGCGTGTCACCTTGGGGTGCACCAGTTCTATTTGTGAAGAAGAAGGATGGTACTATCTGAACAAGGTCACAGTCAAGGACAAGTATATTTTGCCACGTATTGATGACCTATTTGACCAGCTTCAGGGATCGAGGGTGTTCTCCAAGAATAATTTGAGGTTAGGGTATCATGAGCTGAAGATTTAGATTCCGATATGGCCATTATGAGTTCCTTGTGATGTCTTTTGGGCTGACCAACGTCCCAACAACGTTCATGCATTTCATGAACAGTGTGTTTCAGACTTATCTTGACTCGTCCGTTATTGTATTCATTGATGATATCCTGGTGTAATCTCATAGCGAGGAGGAGCATGCCCAGCATCTGAGGATTGTGTTACATCGATTGAAGGAGGAAAAGCTTTATGCAAAGTTCTCCAAGTGTGAGTTTTGGCTCAGTTCAAAGGCGTTCTTGGGGCACGTGGTGTCTAATGAGAGTATTCAGGTGGATCCAAAGACGATAAAAGCGGTGCAGAGTTGGCCCAGACCGTCCTCATCCATGGAGATTCAGAGTTTTCTTAGTTTGGCAGGCTATTACCGTCGTTTTGTGAAGGGTTTCTCATTTATTGTATTGCCCTTGACCAAATTGACCCAAAAGGGTGCTCCATTCAGGTGGTCAGATGAGTACTAGGAGAGCTTTCAGAAGCTCAAGTCTGCTCTGACCATCGCTCCAGTTCTAGTTCTACCATCAACTTCTGGTTCTTACACAGTGTATTATGATGCCTCATGGATCGATTTTAGGTGTGTTCCGATGCAGGAGGGTAGAGTGATTGCTTATGTTTTGTGACACTTGAAGACCCATGAGAATAACTATCATGTCCACGATCTTGAGTTAGCAGCTATTGTTAATGCCTTGAAGATTTGGCGGCACTATTTGTATGGTGTTCATTCTGAGATTTATACTAATCACTGGAGTTTGGAGCATCTGTTTAAGAAGAAGGATCTTAACTTGCGTCAGCGGAGGTGGTTAGAGCTTCTTAAGGACTATGATATCACCATTTTGTACCATCCCGGGAAGGCCAATGTGGTGGCCGATGACTTGAGTCTCTGAGCAGAGAGTTTGGGGAGCTTAGCATATCTTCTGGCCGCAGAGAGGCCATTGGCACTGGATTTTCAAGCCTTGGCTAGCCAGTTTGTCAAATTGGATATTTCTGAGTCGAGCCGAGTATTGTCTTGTGATTCTTGAGGAGGCCCACAGCTCGCGGTATTCCATCCATCCGGGTGCCGCGAATATGTACCAGGATTTGAAGCAGCACTATTGGTGGAGGAGGATGAAGAAAGATATAGTTGGGTTTGTAGCTGGGTGTCTCAACTGTCAGCAGGTAAAGTATGAGCATCAGAGACCGGGTGCCTTGCTCCAGAGGCTAGAGATCCCAGAGTGGAAGTGGGAGCGGATCATCATGAATTTCGTAGTTGGGCCCCCACGGACTTTGAGGAAGTTCAATGCTATTTGGGTGGTTGTGGATTGGCTGACCAAATCTGCGCACTTCATTCTAGTTGGTACTATTTATTCTTCAGAGTGGTTGGATGAGATTTACATCCGAGAGATTGTTCGCCTACATGGTGTCCCAGTTTCTATCTTTTCAGACAGAGGCATGCAGTTTACTCCGCAGTTTTGGAGAGCCGTGCAGCGGGAGTTGGGTACTCAGGTTGAGTTGAGCACAACATTTCTCCCTCAGACGGACGGACTACCCGAGCGCACTATCCAGAGGTTGGAGGATATGTTACGCACTTGTGTCATTGATTTTGGGTGTTCATGGGTCCAATTTCTGTCGGTCGCAGAGTTTACATACAACAACAGTTATCAGTCGAGCATTGAGATGGCTCTATACGAGGCTTTATATGGGAGGCGGTGTATATCTCCAGTGGGATGGTTTGAGCCGGGTGAGGCTAGGCTTTTTTGCTGGGGTAAATAGTCCTTTTCCCAACCCGAAATTTGTTTATCTGATGCTTGGTTGAAGCTTACTACTTCTTCCTTAAATAAGATCAGGATGAGGATTTTTTGTACAGACTTGGTCCAGGATACATTAGACAAGGTGAAATTGATCCAAGAGCGTCTTCGCACGGTGCAATCTAGGCAAAAGAGCTATGCTGACACGAAGGTCTGTGATGTGTCTTACATGGTCGGGGAGAAGGTTCTGCTGAAGATATCACCCATGAAGGGTGCTATGAGGTTTGGGAAGAGGGGCAAGTTGAGCCCTCGATTCATTGGGACTTTTGAGGTACTTCAGAGGATCGGGGAGGTGTCTTACAAGCTTGTCTTTCCACCTATATTGTCGAGTGTGCATCTAGTATTTTATATTTCTATGCTACGAAAGTATGTCGCCGATCCGTCTCATGTTTTTGATTCCAGCACGGTTCAGTTGGATGGTGATTTGACTTATGATGTGGAGTCGGTGGCCATTTTGGAGCGGAAGATTTGAAAGTTGAGGTCAAAGGACATAGCTTTAGTGAAGGTGGAGTGGAGAGGTCGGCCCGTGGAGGAGGCCACTTGGGATACCGAGGGGGATATGCAGAGCAGAGATCCGCACCTATTTGAGACTCCAGTTATTTTTCTAGACCCGTTTGAGGATGAACATTTTTTAAGAGGGGGAGGATGTAACGATCCGGCCAGTCGATTCAATAGTTATAGACTCGTTTCCCTCCATTTTCTGCTTATTTTGTGCTTTACAACTTTTATATGTTTTACCGGGTTGGTTGGTTCGGGTCCGGAGTGATTTAGGGGTGTATTGAGACACTTAGTCTCTTAATTGGAAGCTTAAGTTGGCAAAATTGACTGGATGTTGACTTAGGGGTAAACGGCCTCGGATTTTAATTTTGATGGTTTCGTTAGATCCTTTAGGTGATTTTGGACATAGGAGCGCATCCGGATTTGGAAGTCCGTAGTGGAATTAGGCTTGAATTGGCGAAAGTTGGAATTTTGGAAATTTTGACCGGCAGTGGAAATTTTGATATCGGGTCGGATTTGATTTCGGGGAATCAGAGTAGGTCTGTGGTGTCATTTAGGACTTTTGTGCAAAATTTGAGGTCAATCGGACGTGGTTTGATAGATTACGACATTTTTTTTGGAATTCAGAAGTTTAGAAGTTCTTTAGGCTTGAATTCGGGTGTAATCGGTGTTTTGTTGTTGTTTTGAGTGATTCGAAGGTTCGCTAAGTTCGTATTGGGCTATATGACTTGTTGGCATGTTTGGTTGAGGTCCCGGGGGCCTCGGATGGAATTTGGTTGGTTTTCGGACTTGGTTTGATATTTGAGAGGCAGCTGAAGTGTTGTTGTTGCTGGTGTAATCGCACATGTGGAGTGGGAGCCGCATGTGCGAAACCTAGAAGAGAAGAAGGAACTGCAAAAGCGGTTATGGTCGAGTTGGGCAGAGTTTGCATGTGCGAAGATTTTCCCGCACCTGCGATGGTCGCAGAAGTGAGCAGCTGGGCGCATGTGCGAGATTTAGCCGCGGGTGTGATGGGTTCCCGCACTTGCGATAGGCGCAGATGCGATCATGTAGCCGCAGGAGCGTAACCTGGGATTTTAAGTGGAATCCGCACCTGCGATGGAATTTCTGCAGGTGCGGTGTCGCATATGCGACAGGAGGTCCGCAGGTGCGAAAAGTCTGGGCAGAAGGTTTAAAAGCAAGGGTTCGCGATTTTAGTCTTATTTCAACATTTAGGACTCGGACTTAGGCGATTTTGGTGAAGATTTTTGAGGGGATTATTGAGGTAAGCTTCTTGAACTCGTTTCGGATCAAAAATCTTGTTTCCCCACCTCATAAGCGAGATTTTTGAAGTGAAATTTGGGGATTTAGGGCTTGAGAATTGGAGAGTGGATTTTGGGGATTTAAGTGACCAAATGATGTCATATTTTGATGAATTTAATATGGTTAGACTCGTGAGTGAATGGGCTTTTGGATTTTGTGACTTTTGTCAGATTTCGAGACGTGGGCCCAGGGGCCGGGTTGAGCCGATTTCGGATTTTGGGCTATAATTTGGTAGTTTTCTTGTGGAATTGATCCCTTTAGCCTATATTGATTATCTCATACTGTTTGTGGCTAGATTCGGGGCATTTAGAGACTTATTCAAGAGGCAAGGGCATTTCGGAGTAGGATTTCTGCGCAGTCGAGGCAAGTAACAGTCTTAAACACGGTCTTAAGGGCATGAAACCCCGGAAGTTAGTATGATGTGACTATTTAGAGGTGACTCACATGCTAGGTGACAGGTGTGTGAGCATGCACCGTGAGGTATTGGGACTTGGTCCGTCCCGTGAGACTGTAAAGTGGAATCGCCTATTGTTGCTTACTTGTTTTCCTGTCTTCTAGTAATTTGACTTTTATTCATGTTAGAAATCATGTTTAGGCTATGTATTGGTGCTGTAGAGACTCGTAGGGGTCGTGATACCTGTTGAACCTTCCTGCTTATTGTTATTGTACTCAGCCGTAGCATTTCTTGTATATTATACCTCAGTCTTTGTTATTCCCTTTTGATACATTATAGCATCTAATTTGGGTGTATTCCCTTTCATTTTTAAGGGTCGTGAGACTAGAGAGGTTCATGACTGAGTGAGGCCAAGGGCCTGTTTGTGAGGTATAGATATCGTAGCACATGAGTTGTCCGTGTGAATCATGATGTTATACCTTATCACGTGAGTTGTTCGTGCGTATTCTGATATGATACTATAGAACATGATTTGTTCGAGTGGATCTTGATATGATACTATAGCACGTGAGTTGTCAGTGCGGATTATAGAGCTTGGGTTGTGGGAGCCCTTCCGGAGTCTTTACACCCCCAGTGAGCGCATGTACCTATTGAGCGTGTGTATTGAGGGTTGGGAGCTGAGTGTTGAGCTATTGAGAGATTGAGTGACTGTACCCTGAGAGGTTGCATATGTCTTTTTTGTTGCTGCATTTAGCTGATTCATGCTACTATTCTAAACTTCCAAAAAATATTATAACTTGTTTTACTGGAGCTTAGTAAATAGGCAACTGACTTGACTCATGTCTATCTTCATTGTTGAAAATTACTGAAATGAACTGTAATGTATAGCTCGTCATTGATTCTCGGTTCCTTATGTATTTCTATTACTTGGTGAGTTGGTTGTACTCATGCTACACCCTGCACTTCATGTGCAGATCCAGGTGTGCATGGTCACGGAGGTCGTTGAGTTCAGGAGCGAGCATCGAAGACTACGAGGTAGCTGCCGGCGTCCGCAGACCTTCTCTCTCCTTCTATGTTTAATTTCTTTCTGTATTGATACTTAGACACTGTTTTTATTAGACTGGCTATCTAGATCCTCATGACTTGGTGACACTCCGATGTTTGGGGCTATCTTTCCGCATTTTTTGAGTCACACTTATGTTTTTATGAAAATCATGTTATGAAAGAGGCTTTTGATTTTTTTTTATGAAATGTTGAAGTATTTTTGAAAATCGGCTTGCCTAGTACCACCGATAGGCGCCATCACTTAAATTTAGAGTTTTGGGTCGTGACACAGTCCAATTTCACTTTTGCGACCAAAGTGCCGCATTTGCGACCGGCCCTCTGCATATACGGACACACCAGAACCTCAACCAACTATCCTTAACCAAAAATGATCCAAAACGATCCGAACCTCGTCCGAAACTTATCCGAGCCACTCGGGACCCCATCCAAATACACCAACAAGTCCTATAACATAACGCGGACCTACTCGACGACTCAAATCACATAAAACAACGTTGAAACTACGAATCACACCTCGAATCGAACTTATGAATTTTCAAATCTTCCAAAACTCGTGCCGAAACATATCAAATCAACCCGGAATGAACCCAAATTTTGCACACAAGTCCCAATTTCCATAAGAAGCTATTCAAAGTCCTAGAACCAAAATCCGAACCCGATATTATCAAGGTCAACTCTGGGCCAAACTTATGAACATTTTAAACCTTCAAATTTTCAACTTTCGCTAATTAGCACCGAAACCTTCTAGGAATATCCAAATGCAAATCCGGGCATATGCCCAAGTCCCAAATCATCATATGAAGCTATTGGGATCATCAAAATACCATTCCGGAGTCGTCTACAGAAAAGTCAAACTCCGGTCAACTCTTTTCACTTAAGCTTCTAAAACAAGAATTGTTCTTCCAAATCAATCTCGAATCATCCGAAAATCGAACTCGACCACACACGCAATTCATAATACATAATACGAATCTGCTTGAGACCTTAAGCCACCGAACGAAACACTAATTCTCAAACGACTGGTTGGGTCGTTACATTCTCCCTTTCTTACACAAACATTCGACCTCGAACGTACCAAGTACCATTCTGAGGCCACCAATCACTGAATGTACTCACCATACATATACTCGCGGTTGATCCCACGTCACCCCAATCGAAATAATCCCGACAACACCATATCAATTGAAGATTATTTCTCCTATCAACACTAATAAACCTTAGAACCAAATTTCTCACCATCCGATCATTTCCAAAAGACCCGATTTCCACATCAACATACGACATCAGCCTTAACCAGCCATAAGAACTTGTTCCTACACACACCAAGTACAAACACACGACGTAACACACTACACGTATGTCCATAACAACATCTCTGATCACAATAGCTGCCTATAATCAACTGAAGCACCGACATATAACCTCATCTCTACTAAAATCTCACTCCAGACCTCCACAACACCAACAACGATGCAAGAAACATGAAGACCTCATAACTATTCACTCGAATCATCAAGTCACATTTAACGCCACCTGGGCACACACCTTGTAGGCTAAACCCAATAATCATAACGTGAATATAACTAGGTATGCAAAGAGAAACACAGGAGAGAACTATCGAACAATCCCGATAGGCACAACTCCCCATCAGTACCATACTTAAGAATAAATTCACAGGGGAGAATTAAAAACCAATAAACTAATCACAAGTGTCTCATCCTGATATAACTTCCACTGTGGCACGTCGCCCGATTCAAACATATCAAACCACACGAAATGCGAGATCCCATCCTCAGCTCTAAATCACAAGTAGTATACACATCATACAAACTGAAACCTCTCAATAATTAAATTTCGCTACACAAAATCATAAATTCTAACCAAACCTTCCAAAAATCACATCATAACCTACCGTAATGAGTAACACAAAGACACTTCTAGCCTCATAACTCTTAATAATGAACAAAGACAAAATGATAGACACAGGTTACCATCATAGAATCTCCCAACATAAGTAAACACATAATTAGAGTTTAAAGTCACAAACTCATCCATATATGAAGCATGAGGAGGACTCACCTCGATAAGCAAAATAGAATCAAAATACAAATAGTGCTCCTCTATAATAAATCGAAACCATAATTGTAACAACACCATCTGGTGTAGTGGCCTCAACCATACATAGCAAATACATCAACGGGTCGGGCTTCCCCCTCTAGGGCACCCCTTACCCGCCTATTCTCCACCCCGAATTGGTTATGCAGGCGGAGTAACAACTGGAATGGAGCCCATAGCCTGAGTGCTCTGATGAAATCCACCTCTACCGAGTCTGGGAAAATTCCTCATGATATGACTAGTATTACCACACTTATAACAACCCCTCTACAGATGCGGCTGCTCGTACTGAGTCTATGCCGGATAACACGAATAACCGTTGTAGGAACCCCGTGCTGGTGGTGCACTAAAAGGTGACTGCCTCACATGAGTACCCTGACTAACTAGAGCACCCCGAGTAGTCTGAAGTGTGGACTAGGGTGGCCGACTGCCCGAGCCTCCGCCATGATGAGTCATATCTGAAGAGTAAAATCCACTGAACCTTCTAGAACTCCGAGATCTCTTGGTCTCTTTAGTCTCCCTTTCCTTACCTCGTATACGCTATAAAATCCTAGAAATCTCCACCGCCTGCTGAAATAGAGTATCAGCCTGCAACTTTCGAGCCATGCCGAATCTAAGATCATAATTGAGCCCCTAGATAAATCTACAAACACGCTCTCTGAATGTAGGAACTAAAGTAGGTGAATGACGGGTTAACTCACTGAACCTGATGGCATACTATGACATCGTCATAGTTCCCTGACGGAGCTGCTCAAACTCTGCAGGTCACACATCTTGGAGGGTCTGGGAACAAACTCCATCGAGAACATGTCTAAAAATTGAGCCCAAGTGGGTGGTGCTGCATCGGCTGGTCTACCCTCCTCACAAACTTGCCACCACTGATGCGCTGCTCCCGGCAACTCAAATGTAATAAAAGCAACTCCGCTCACCTCCACGATACCTATGGTGCGGCGATACAATGACACTTCTCTAGGAATCCCTAAGCATCCTCGATAGATGTGCCACTAAAAGTAGGTGGGCTGTAGATATTAAACCTCTCAAGCCTCTTCTGCTCCTCCTCTAATGACCTTGGCCTAACCTTAGTTTGAACCAGAATAACAAGCTATACCGGCACCGCACCCGCACCTGACCAATGTGAGTTCGTTGCTCTAGTGTACGGGCAGTGGAAGTTTGAGCTCCTCCCCAATCTGCAAAGTAGCTGATCCAAGAGAGATCAATCCCGCATGAGCCAATGTACCAAACATACTCAGGAACTGTGCTAAAGTATCCTGGAATCAGGGGTAACAACAGGCGCCTCCGGTGCCCGCCCCCTAACTGGAGCTACTAGAGGCTCCTCAACTAATGCTTTGACAGGTGCTGTAGTTGCGGCACGTGCCCTTCCTCGGCCTCTACCTCGACTTCAGCCTCTCGCGGCTCTAGCAGCGGTGCGGGTGTCTGCTCAGCTGATCCGGTAGCACGCATCCTCACCATATGTGAGATAATAGAGATACAAAAGGCTCAAACTTCGAAATCAACAAATCCTCACAGTAGGAATGAAAGAAGTGGAGATTTTCCTAATAGTTTTGTAGCCTCTTGAAGATAAGTATAGACGTCTTTATACCAATCCACAAGACTCTAACAAACTTGTTTGTGACTCGTAAAACCTATGAACCTAGAGCTCTGATACCAACTTGTCATGACCCAAAATCCCACCACAGGCGTCGTGACGGCACTTAGTCTCTAAGACTAGGTAAGCCGATTATTATAACAATTCAAGCAAGTTTTTTTCTTTTTTTTTTAAAATGATAATTTGAAATAGTGACTCATACAAGTACCGAAACGAAAGCAAAAATAAGCCTACGCGGAAATAATCATAACAACCCCTCAAGAATGGTATTACAGAGTCACGAACTCTAACTGAATACATGGAAAGATCTCAGAGGTCAAAATACAATATTGTTCAAATACAAACTGACAATACAAAGAAAGGAAAGAACTCCAAGGGACTGCAATGAGCAAGCAGCTCTACTTTGAATCCTCGCGACCAATATGCTAACTCTGCCCGAGTCCAATATCTCCTATACCTGGCTCTACACAAAAATGTACAAAAGTGTAGTATGAATGCATCACGGTCGGTACCCAGTAAGTATCAAGACTAACCTCGGTGGAGTAGTGACGAGGTTCAGTCAAGACACTCACTAGACAAAATAACCTATGCAGTATAGCAGTGTAAAGCTAATAATGGAAAGCAGAAATCAGTAAATGGAAACAAAGTAAACATGTGCATATAGGCACTAAAGCAATAATAATACCGGGAAAACATCATTTAAAACCAAATAAGGAACAGAAAGGACAACTAAAAAGTTGTCTAACACAAGTTTCACAACAAAATCACTTCGTGATACCTTATATCATAATCACAAGTCCCCGGTCTTAACCCACCATTATATACTCACAGCACCTCATGCCCACGTCTCAAAATCACAACCGTACGGAAAACTCATGTGCCAAAATCAAAATCCACCCTACAATAGTCACAGGCTCATAGTCACAATCTGTCCAGCATGATCACAGGCTCACAATCACAATCCACTCGGCATGATCACATGCTCACAATCACAAACCGGCCAGTATAATCACAAGCTTACTACCACAATCCGTCCGGCATAATCACAGGCTCACCATCACAATCCTCCCGGTATAATCACAGGCTCAATAGCAGTATGAAAAACGGATAATACCATAATACATGGGCATGATCAATAAATGTCAAGTTTCATACTCATGAGATGGTATAAGTGACATGTTACAGTGTATGCCTGTGCAAGTGTATTACTGCAGCCCAAAATCAATAAGTGACAACAAAGACATCGAATAGCTCATCAAAAAAACAAGACAAGTCACGAAAAGGGTATTACAAACACAATGAAAGTCACACCATCACACGAAATTCACCAACACAATGTCTCCAAACCATCACACATCATCCCTGACATTTGCCACCCTTATCTCTCTGATAGCCACCCGTATCACTTCGTATAATAGCCACCCGTATCACTCCGCCCTAACAATATCATTAGCCACCATTATCTCTCATATATCCCCTCGTATCACTATGTATAATAACCACTCGTATCACTCTGTGTAATAGAAACCCTTGTCACTCCATGCAATAGCCACCCTTATCACTCTGCCCGCATAGTAATATAATAGCCACCCGTATCACTCCATACATTCAATAACAGAGAGATGCCAACCTTTTGCCCTGTATGATAACAATAGTGAAATGCCACCTTATACTACGCATAACAACAACCCTATCACAAAAAAATTCACGTGTACTGTCATAAATACAACACAACATAATCAACTCATATCACAAGTGCCCGTAGGCCATAAATTTTCCAAAGATTCCACGATATCAATAATTTCACAAAAAATATCCCACGGCTCAACACGACATTTACAGATTCTCAATAACAACAACATGAACGGAAAAGTAACTCAGCAAAGAACAACACCTCCTTTAAACACAACTTCAAGTAAAAATAGATTAATACCTATCGATAACTTCAATTCCAGTTAATTGTTTAAGAATAAACTCAATAGTTAAAATATCTCCATGAAAAGGCAACTCAACGATAAAAGAAATAACTTAATGGTAAACCTGTTAACAACTCCAATTAAGGCATAAAAGAGCAAGCTCGGCAAGTAAAGAATGTGACATGTAACGACAACATCCAATTCAGTATGCAATAGTGGACATGGAGAATAAAGGATATAACATGTGCCAACAATTTCCAATTAAATACATAAAAGTTTCATAAGAGTTTAAATTGATAGACTTTCCACATATAAGCTCGAGTACGTACTCGTCACCTTGCGTACACAGCTTTCATATTACACAAATAGCACAAACAACCCAAATCCTAGGGGTAGTCCCCCCCCCCCCCCC
>ML427149.1:65550-80739 GCA_005239525.1 Nicotiana knightiana | reverse complement strand
ACCCAAAACCTAGGGGTAGGCCCCCCCCCCCCCACAAAGTTAGGCATGATACTTACCTCAACGAAGTTAGACCAATACTCTTAAATGACCTCCTCGTGTGAAACAACCTCCGGGCGGCTCAAATCTAGCAAAAATAAATTTATAACATAATTAAAACTCATAGGAACCAATTCCGGACAATAAAACATTGGTCTTTAATTAAAACTAAAAAGTCAGCCCAAAAGTCAACCTGAGCCCGCACCTCGGAACCCGATAAAACTCATAAAATCTGAACACCCATTTCAATTCAAGTCCAAACATACAAAATTTATAAAATTCCGATATCGAATCGCCCTTCAAATTCTCATTTTACATTTTGAAAGAGTTTTACAAAATTTCCCATTTTCTTCCATTCAATCCACTAACTTAATGATATAAATGAGTATGGAATCATGAAATATTATCAGTTTTGGATAAATAGCACTTACCCAAATCAATATCGTGAAAAACCTTTTTAAAATCGCCCAAAATCGAGGTCTGAAACTCCAAAACTGGTAAAAATATTGAACCCTCGACACTAAATCATTCTGCCCGGCCATTTCTGCATTTGCGGACAAAATTGCGCATCTGCGGCCCTCACTTGCCAGCCCATATTATGCACTTGCGAGGCATCCATCGCACCTGCGGTGTCACTTATGCGAGCCAAGAATCATACCTGCGAAAACACTTGGCCCAGCACTTCTCGCATCGCTCCAGAAAGTCCGCTTCTGCAGCCTTGCTTCTGTGCTCAGTACTCCGCTTATGCGAATTTTCCCCTTCCAGTCCCATTTTTCTTTTGCGACCAAAGTGCCGCATCTGGGACAGGTATCCAGGACCAGTCCTCCGCAGATGCAGACACACCAGAACCTCTGCCACTTAGCCTTAACCAAAAATGATCTGAACATCGTCCGAAACACATCCAAGCCACTCGGGACCCCGTCCGAAAACAGCAACAAGTCCTATAACATAAGTCGTACATACTTGAGTCCTTAAATCACATCAAAAAATTTTAAACTACGAATTGCACCTTGAATCGAACTTATGAATTTTCGAATCTTCCAACTTCCAAAACTCGTGCCGAAATATATCAATTCAACTCGGAATGAACCCAAATTATGCACACAAGTCCCAAATGACATAAAGATGCTATTCAAAGTCCCGGAACCAAAATCCGAATCAGAATTGTCAAGGTCTACTCTAGGCCAAACTTATGAACATTTCAAACCTTCAATTTTTCAACTTTCGCCAATTAATGTCGAAACCTTCTAGGAATATTCAAATGAAAATACGGGCATACGCCCAAGTCCAAAACCACCATAAGAAGCTATTAGGATCATCAAAACATCTTTCTGAAGTCGTCTACATAAAAGTTAAACTACGGTCAACTCTTTTAACTTAAGCTTCTAAAACAAGAATTATTCTTCCAAATCAATTCAGAATCATCCGAAAACCAAACTCGAGCACACACATAAGTCATAGTACATAATATAAAACTGCCCGATACCTTAAACCACCGAATGGAATACTAATTCTCAAAATAATCGGTCGGCATCGTTACATAGGCAGCCCAATCACTATCACAATAGCCAACAAAAGAATAATCAGCAGAATCATGAAGAAAAAGACAAACATCATGAATGCCCTTTAAGTATCGTAAAACACGTAAAACTACAGCAATGTGAGGGACTCTAGGTTTGTGAAGAAACCGAGTAAGTTGTTGGGCAGCAAAGAAAATATCAGGGCGAGTATGGGTGAGAAAGTTAAGCTTCCGTATGAGGCCGCGATATGTATCATATCTAGGCAGAGAATCACCAATATCAAGGTGCAACTTAACAATTAAATATGATAGGCATACAATAGAAGACACAACAGAACATATGAAATCATCAAGTAAATCAGTAATAAACTTTTTTGATGCAACAAAACACCAGAAGAATGATAATATATTTGAATGCCCCAAAAATAATGGAGAAGCCCTAGATCCTTTATTATAAATTGGTCATCGAGAAAACTTTCCAAGGAAGCAATTTCAAGCATATCATCCCATGTTAGAATAATATCATCAATATATACAGCTAGAAATATAGTAGACTGAGGTGATTTCTTTATAAACAGGGAGTAATCATTTAAAGAATAGCTATAACCTCTAGACCAAAGTGCATGGGACAATTTATCATACCATTATCTAGAAGCATGCTACAAACCATACAGAGACTTACTCAACCTACACATCACATTATGAACAGGAGAATCAGAAGCAACAAACAACCATTGGGAAAGTTTCATGTACACCTATCCATCCAAATCACCATGCAAAAAAGGCATTATTGACATTCAGTTGGAACAAAGAAAATTTTTGTTTAACCGTATAATCTATAAGGCATCTAATAATACACATTTCTACTACAAGAGAAAATATCTTATGAAAGTCAATATCCTCTATCTGTGTATCTTTCCTCACAACAAACCTAACTTTATATCTTTCCATACTACTATCAGCTTTATATTTGATTTTGTACACCCATTTATAACAAATTGTCTTTTTATCTTTGGGTAGTTCCACAATATCCTAAGTTCTATTAGCTTCCAATGTCTCAAACTCTTTTCTCATGGTTTCCTACCAAGCTGGATTAGCAACAGGCAAAACATAAAAGTAAGGATCAACTACTACAGTTTGTGTAACAGAAGTGGAGACAGTAAAGGAGCAAGAAATAGAAGGAGAAAATTGAACCACATAGTCTTGAAGATGAGAAAGAATGTGATGACTTACTGCAGGTAGAGGGGAAATATAAAGTGGTGCAGGAGGTGAAATGGAACTGGGAAAAGGTAAAAATCGGACTGGAGCGGAGAGGAGGAAGAAGGAGAATGAGGGTCAGGAAGAACATGGGGAAAATTAGATGTAGATTTCATCAGAAGGGGAAAACATGAAGAACAGGAGAGGAACGAGAAGAAAAGAAAGTAGGATTGAGATTCAGGGGAAAGATAGACTCGTGGAAAATGACATCCCTGGAGAAAAAAATAGATTTGTGTTCTAGGTTGTAAATCTTGTATCCCTTCTTTCCAAAAAGTATAACCAACAAAGACATAAGGGACAACCCTGGGTTGAAATTTATCTTTCTGACATTCGGGTACACTTGCATAGCATAGGCAACCAAAAATTTTTAAATGACTATGAGAGGGTGTTTGGCCATATAAATTTCAAATGGAGTCTTGTTAGATAAATAGAGGAAGAAAATATATTTATAAGATAGGTGGCTGTTAAAACACAATCACCCCAAATATTTGTTGGAAGTTTTGATTGGTGTATGCTTTCTTTTAACAACTCCATTCTATTGTGGTGTGTGAGGACATATAGTTTGATGTAGGATCCTATTATTAAAAAATAACTTGCAAGCCAAGTTTAAACTGTGTCCAAGTGACCCTACTAAAATCATCGATAGTTGTCAAAAAATATTTAGCACCAGTAAGTTTAGGTATAGTCCAAGGTATTGTCACTTCTGATTGTTATACAGAGAGATTAAACTGTATTTTGACCATCGCAATAAAGGTTTTAAGTAAAATAAAAATATTGTTCTTGGAACTCATTAAATGTGTCCAAGTGGCCTTATTAAAATTATCTATAATTGTCAAAAATATTTAGCACTAAAATAAGTTTGGGTATAGTAAAGTTCCCATGTATCAATGTGAACTAGTTGAAATAAAGAGGAAGAGTTGGATATACTATAAGAAAAGAACAGTCTAACTTGTCTAACCAAAGGATAGATATGGAAAATAAAAGACTTCTTAGCAGTCAGATTAGAAGAAATAGAAGGTATATATTTCAATTTTGCAAAAGGAATGTGTCTCATTCTACTATGATAGGCTATATCAAGATTAATCATAAGTTATAAAGAGTGAACTAAAGAAACAGAAGGAACCACACTTTCATCCACACTTCATACAGAAGTATCCAAAAATTAAGAACTCGCAATCTGCAAATCATTACTCAAAGTACAACTGGATATATTTTTCACAATATTATTCAGAATAGAACCATAAGAAAATGAAGTCCGAAGGTGATGAATTTTATACGGCCCCTGGTGCAGTCAACCAAGAACCAGAAACTTCTTCATGGAAAGGTCATGTATCAAATAGGAACAAGAAGCAAAACTAACTATACTATGGAACTGTTGAATCAGCCTATGCATAAATTTGAGATTGTACTTGAAAATAGGTATGTAAATCACTTGGGGTAAAACAAAAGAGTGAGTGACCTTGTGCATATGACTTTTACTTTGTATACATTAGGTATGGTGACTAAATAAGAAACAAAGAGTGAAATAATGTCAAAAAGATGATCTTAAGAAGAGTCATGTGGTTAGTTGCTCCAAAATATACTATCCAAACACTTCTAGCTAGACTAGTTTACCTGCAAGCAGAGTAAGCGACTCAGGATATAAAGGATTAATACCAGCAAAGTTAGCAGACATCACAAAGTTGGATTGAGGATTGAAATCAACAAGACTTGAATGTTGCTACATATTCATGAGTTGATAATAATGCTCCTTAGTAGGACCAGGTATACCAGAAACTTGACCATTGGAACAAGATGTTGCAGGAGAATTAGAGTTTTTAGAAGTGAAAGACTTAACATTTGCAGCAGTCCCGAATTGTTTACCCTTGTTAAACTTGAAACCTTAATCAGTACTTGCAGAATAAGTACTTATTCCAATTAGAAATCATCCTTTGATTAGGTGAGACAAAATTGATCTTTTGAGTGTATTGCTTTGAGGACTGAAATTGAGGAGGAAACCTAGTAATTTTATTTGCATTGAAAGATGCTAGTTCAGGTGTAAAATGAGTATTAAGAGTCACTTGTCTCTGCTTTTCATCCTGCAGAAGAATGTTATACACATTGTCAAGTGAAGGGAGAAGATTTATCATGAGCATATTACTTCTAACAGATATATGAGTTTCATTTAACCCATTAAGACTTGGTGAACTTTATTTTTTTCGTTTTCCCTTAACCAATCCTCGTTTGCAACACAAATGCATGTTTTGCATGATTTGAACACATAGTCCCGAATTCATCCCAGAGTTTCTTTAAATTGTTGAAATAAGAGGCTATATCAAGAGGACCTTGACATGTGGAACCCAATTCCTTTTTTATTTAGATTTTCTTTGTATCATTAATATTTTAATACATGTTGTTTAATTGTTTCCAGATGCCTTCAGCAGTGTTAGAATATTGCACACTCTTAGCAATCTAAGGTGTCAGGGAGTTGGTTAACCAAGATATAATCATGTTGCTATATTTGTCCCACTATTTATATTCAGGAAAACCAGCAGTCAGTTTGGAAAAACTACCATCAATTAAGGTAATTTTATTTCTAGCTGACAAGGACACAATAATGCTCCTTCTCCAGCCATCAAAACCATAACCAGAAAAAAAGAACATCTACTAAGGAAATTCCAGGTATATTAGATGAATAAAAGAATAATGGACTAGAAGCACGTGGAGTAAATTCAGAATCAGTTGTAGCCTTACTGGACCCGTTAGTCATGATTGAAACTAGACGAAGTAATACTAGCATAATATACCATGGAAGTTATGTTCAATCAATAATACTCACTAAACTCTACGCATGCAAAGTACTTGTAGAAACAGCATAGAAAATAGAATGTGTTTACTATCCTTCTTCATAATCAGAGAAGAACGACCTTGAGATCAAATATACGAAGGCATCGAAGAGAACAATACACTAGACTAGCCAAAAAATGCACAATACCAACGAGAATGTGAAACCCTAGCTCCGAAGCTCAATACACATGCTCGGATAAAATCTCAAACCCTAGTTTCGAACCTTCTCACAAATTTGGAGAATCTAGACAAAATAAACAACTAATTGGACTGAGACCTCAATGAAGCAGAAATTTATACCGTGAAACCAACAAGTCTTCGTCAAAAAATGAAAATCAATGAAGTAACTAAATCTCGGCGAAATTTGACCTAAACAAAATTGGACGAGGGTACCACCAGTCGACTCGGGAGATTAAGATCTACAATATTCCGAGATTTGATACCATGTGAAGTATCAATTTGTAGCAAAAATCAAAGAAAAGGAGTGGAGTAGGGCTTGAGAAATATGAACATAGAGAGAGAATAAAAAATGATTTAATTCATCTGAAAAATAAGCTCGCCTCCCACTGAAAGTTTCAGAATGTGTATTTATATACAAGGGCAAAAATGTAAAGACTTAAGGCTAAGCTATGGACCGACCCTGCGGATTACATGTGAGTAAAATGAATTTGGGCTAAGCCCAATACAAATAAATACAATTAAAGCCCAATATAGTAGGTGGTTATGCCATGCACTATGTTACGCCAATATAGGGTTTCAGCTACCCCAAGAGGTTAGGGAGAGATTGAGGCTGAAGTATAGTTTATGTCATGCCCCAAAATTCCGTCATAGACGTCGTATGGCACCTAGTCTTAGTCTCTAAGACAAGGTAAGACGATTTCGTTCAATAACTAAATTAGCTAAACATGATATTAAGAACATACATTTTTATAAATGAGAAATTTAAAGGTGATACATGCCAACACGGTGGTAATCACTACAAATTCCCAAAACTAGATAGTATAGAGTCACGAACTCTACTGAATACATATCATAACTAAAAATACAATATTATTTGGGTAGAGATTTGACAAAAATAATATAAGAAAAGGACTTTAAGGGACTGCAGCGATCAAAAAGCTAACTTTGCCTGAGTCTGTTATCTCCAATACCTGGATGTGCACAAAAATATGTAGAAGTGTAGTATGCGTGCACCATGGTCGGTACCCAGTAAGTATCAAAACTAACATTGGTGTAGTATTGATGAGGTACAAGTCAAGACACCTACTAGGCATAATTACCTGTATAGAATATTAGTATAAATCTAATAATGAAAGCAAGAAACCATAACGCCAACAAGGAACGAACATGTAGAAAAGCAGTAATGTAATCAGAACACGCTTAAGTACCTATGGAACCAAACAAGGAAAATAAATGACAAATAATTAATGAAATCGTTCCCAACGCATGACTTGCAACAAGAATTACCCCGAGGCACCACACCTCGTAACCATGAATCATAAGCCACAATTTCGAATCTTACATGCATGGCATCTCGTGCGCACATTATCATTCACCTTCGCGTGGCAAAGTTCGCGTGCTACCATGTACATTTTATCTGTGTCAAATGACAAATAAATATTCGAGATGTTTATTTAAATATTAAGGCATAATAACAATCTTGAATAAAGGTATCAACTGAGATAATGAGTTTATTTTTAGAAACAAAAAAGTAAAATATAGTACAATTTATACAAAATAGAGTATCAAATGAGTTTAGTTTAGAAATCAATAAGGTAAAGTAAAATAGCGTCTTTATATTAAGAAAAATATTAGATAAGTTAATGAATTAAATATATGATTTGTTAAAGTAAGGCGTAATAACAATTTCACGGAAAGTAAAGCATCAAATAGGGTAATGAGTTTTAATTTGAGAAACCAAGTAAAGTAAAATAGAATATTCATTTAAAAATATCAAAAAACCGAGTGAGATAATGAATTCTATCTTAATAGCCACATAAAATAAAGCATTTTAATAACCCTTTTATTTAAAACTGTTATGTTACCAACAACACAACGGAGTATGAGATAATGACTCCACGCAAGTAAATTCATCTAGAAACTCAATTCACCAAGTAACATGGAGGAACAGGTTGGCACATTAAAACAAGGCAACAAATCACATAGAATGCATGACTCACATAGGAAGTCATAATCGTTCCCACAAAATTTATAACAACAAATAACCAAATACAAATACAAGTGATATGATTTAAGTAAAAATAATAACCTTTCAAATCAACAATCATTTCAAATGTAGGATGTACAACAAAATCACTCTGAGGTACCCCACCTCATATTCACATTTCATAAATCACAATCACAATCTTTCCTTATGTCTGTAATGACCCGTTCCGTTGTTACGTAAAACTTGCATTTTTAATCGCTATTATTGACTTGTCATAGGTTGGTTATTCTATTATTGATGTGTTAGAGTCGATAGGCTTGAAATCGGAATGGTTAAATGAGAATTCAGTAACTTAGTCTGCAAAAGATAGCCTTATAATGGGAAAAGTCAATTGAGATTTGACTTATTGTAAAATGATCTTGGAATGAAGATTTTATGTCTCGGATAGCTTCGTAAGGTGATTTGGGACTTAGGAGTGTGCTCGGAATATTTTGTGATGTCCGGTGTAGAATTAGGCTTGAATTGGCGAAAGTTAGTTTTTGTGATTTCTGATTGGCAGTGGAAAATAGGCTATCGGGGTCAGAATAGAATTTTGGAAGTTGTACCAGGTTCTTAATATAATTTTGGATATATCTGCAAAAATTTCAGGTCAATCGGAGTTGTTTTGGATAGTTTCGGCAACATTGGTGGATTTTAGAAATTTCAAACTTCTTAGGCTTGAATGCGATGTAAATTTGGTGTTTTGATGTTAGTTTTGGTATTTTGAGAGTGCAACTAAGTTTGAATGATGTTATGGGATGTGTTGGTAACTTTGGTTGGGGTCCCGAGGGGCTCGGGATTGAGTTCGGGTGATTAACGGGCATTATTGGACTGAAAAACACTGATGTTTCTAGTGTTTTCACAGCTGAAGGTTGTTCACTGCGATCGCGTAGGTAGGCGTGCAATCGCGTAGGGTTAAAATGGACCACGGTGAATTTGTTCGGTGCGATCGCGGAATACGGTCGCGATCGCATAGCTTTGGGGGTCAGTTCAGTGCGGTCGCGTGGGGTTCATCGCGATCGCGTAGAGGAAAACTGGGCGCGTGGGGTTGGCTGGCGATTGCACTGTGCGATCGCATGCAGAGTGCTGCGATTGCAGAGGTCAGGAGCATTGGTCTATGCGATCGCGTGGCTTGGACCGCGATCGTGGACAGGAAATCACTGGGCATATTTAAATAAACCCTTTCGCGACTTAAACCTTATTTTACACCATTGTTGTACGGAAAAGAGCTTTGGGGACGAATTTTGAAGAAAGAAATCCTTGTTCTTCATAGAGGTAAGTGTTTTAATTATTAAAACTCGATCATGGATGATTATAGAACATAAAATCAGTGTAAATTCATGAAAAATCAGTAGAAAAAGGTGGGTTTAGAGCTTAAGATTTTGAGACCTTTAGGGATTGATTTGAGGGGTCAAACGAACTCTGATTTTAGTGTTCTGTATATGTACGGACTCGTGGGATGATGAAGACAGTTTGGTATAAGAATTTCTGAGCTTCGGGACGCGGGACCGAGGGTCGGGTTTTGACCAAATTTGGGTTTTTGGTTAAATTTGATATTTTTCGATTGGAATTTATTCCTTAAGCATAAATCGATGATAAAAATCTGAACGTGGTAGATTTGGAGCACTCAGAGGCCAAATTTAGAGGAAAAGGCACTGCGGAGTAGTATTTTAGCCAGTTTTGAGGTAAGTATCATTTCCAAACTTGGTTCTGAGGGTTCGAAACCCCGATCTAAACGATTTATGACTATTGTTGAGGTGACGCACATGCCAAGTGACGAGCGTGAGGGCGTGCACCGGGTATTTGTGGTATGGCTTATCCCATGGCCCCGCTTAGTGATTATTCCATGATGATATTTGTGCATCTATTAATGTGGTAATTGTGAACATTTTAAAAATCATGTTAAGTATAAATGCTAGGATTCACGTCGGAAATGCTGAGACCCGAGTGGTCGTATATTGTTGTCTCATGTCATGATTATTTGATGTGATATACTCAATCCTGTTATAACAGAGCATGTTATTGAGAAAGTTATGAGAATGTACTGCACACTGCAGTGATATTTAAATCATGCCTCTGTTCGCTTGATATGGCACTTGGGCCACTAGGGCCCCTCTGGAGTCTTTACACCCCCAGTGAGCGCAGATATTGAGGGATGGATCTTCNCCGAGCTAAATGATTTATGACTATTGTTGAGGTGACGCACATGCCAAGTGACGGGCGTGAGGGCGTGCACCGGGTATTTGTGGCCTGGCTTATCCCATGGCCCCGCTTAGTGATTATTCCATGATGATATTTGTGCATCTATTAATGTGGTAATTGTGAACATTTTAAAAATCATGTTAAGTATAAATGCTAGGATTCACGTCGGAAATGCTGAGACCCGAGTGGTCGTATATTGTTGTCTCATGTCATGATTATTTGATGTGATATACTCAATCCTGTTATAACAGAGCATGTTATTGAGAAAGTTATGAGAATGTACTGCACACTGCAGTGATATTTAAATCATGCCTCTGTTCGCTTGATATGGCACTTGGGCCACTAGGGCCCCTCTGGAGTCTTTACACCCCCAGTGAGCGCAGATATTGAGGGATGGATCTTCCCTGGGCATGGATCTTGTCCGAAGAGATATTGAGGGATGGATCTTCCCTGGGCATGGATCTTGTCTGAAGTGATATTGAGGGATGGATCTTCCCTGGGCATGGATCTTGTCCGAAGTGTTGTATTCCGGAGATGGATCTTCTCTGTAGGGGCTGGACTGGCCTTTTTCCTCAGTACATAGTGACTACGGTCACCGGTGTTTATGCATATTCCGGGATGGAACTTCCCTGGGCCTGGGAGTCATATATAGTACTGAGTGGACTTCTGTGGGAGAGCTGTGAGCACTCTGTGCATATCCATACTGGTTTCATAACATATATTTTATGATGGCATGTAGAGTATACTGGCATACTTGGCATATTTACTCATCCTGATAAACTGTTAGCATGTCTAAATTCTGTATATTATTTATTGTAACATAATTGAGGTTTTGTCCGTCACTACTTCTCAGCCCATAGTTTGGGTTCGTTACTTCTGAGTTGGTGTACTCACGTTACCCCCTGCACCTTGTGTGCATATCCAGGTACAACGGGACCCGGTAGCGGATTTTGAGCAACGGATCAGAGTTTCTATTGGGGTTGTCGAGGTAGCAGCCGGTGATCGCGACCTCGCCTTCTCTTTCTTTATTCCACCTATTGCATTTATTTTGAGACAATGTTGTCCATTTCTTCTTTTCTTTACTTTATGTTATAGTAGCTCATGACTGAGTGACACCGGATTCGGGGTTGGAGGTTTAAATTTAGTTTTCAAATATTGTTTTAAACTTCAGATTCTTAGTATTTTATTAATAAATTCATTTAAAAATCACACTTTTACTGGAAATGGAATTTAGCTTAGTTAAAATGGGAGGCTTGCCTGGTTCCACGACAGGCGCCATCACGACTCCAAAATTGGGTCGTGACAAGATGGTATCAGAGCGCTAGGTTAAATAGGTCTCACCAGTCATGAGCAGGTTGAGTAGAGTCTCGGATCGGTACGGAGACGTCTGTACTTATTTTCGAGAGGCTACAGAACCTTTAGGAAAAATCTCACATTCTTTGAATTCTGTCGTGCGACTCTATTGAACTCTAAAACTAAACTTCTGTTATTTTCATTCTCTCACAGATGGTGAGGACTCGTGCTAATGATAGTGGTGATCAGACACCAGCAGGACCAGCTGGAGGTCGAGGCCGTGGATGAGGTCGTGGCAGAGGAGGGGTACAGCCCACTTAGCAGCCGGGGCAGTACCTGTGGACCTTCCCACTGCTCATGATCAGGTCCCCGCAGTTGAGGTCCCAGAGGGAGAGGCTCAGGCACCAGCAGTGCCCATTGTGATTCCGGGTCTTCAGGAGACCCTAGCCCAGATTTTGACGGTGTGCACCAGCCTGGCACAGGCCATCGCCGTGTCTACTGGTGCTACTTCTCAGGCTGGGGGAGGCACTCAGACTTCAGCTGCCCCGACACCTGAGTAAGTTAACCAGGGGCTTCAGACACCTGGGACAGTTCGAGTTCAGCCGGTTGCCCCAGCCCAGGATTATGTGGTCCCAGCTTTAGTTGATGATGAGCAACGTAGGTTGGAGAGGTTCAGCAGACTCCAGCCTCCGATTTTTAGTGGTACTGAGGGCGAGGACACCCAGGGATTTTTGGAAAAGTGTCAGAGGATCCTTCGCACAGCAGGGATACTGTAGGCTAGTGGGGTCCCATTTACTACATTCCAGTTTTTAGGAGCTGCACTTGCTTGGTGGGAGGCCTATGAGAGGCGTAGACCTGCTGATGCAGCGCCCCTTACCTGGTGTCAGTTCTCCATTCTATTCCGGGAGAAATATATATCGCAGTCCCGCAGGGAGGAGCTGCGCAGGGAGTTCGAATAGTTGCGCCAGGAGGACATGACCATGACACAGTATGAGATGAGGTTCTCCGAGTTGGCCCGTCATGCTATTTGACTAGTTCCCATAGATAAGGAGAGAATCAGGAGGTTCGTTGATGGTCTTACTTACCAGCTTCGGGTTTTTCTGACTAGGGAGAGGGTATTTGGCAGCTTCTTTTGAGGAGGTGGTTGACATTGCCAGAGAGATTGAGTCGGTTCGCCTCCAAGAGCGGAATGAGAGGGAGGCCAAGAGGTCTCGAGGATCTGGGAGTTTTGGTGGGGTTCCTTCAGGGGGCAGCCTCAGCCCGGCGGAGGCCGTCCATTCAGGCAGGCTCAGCCAAGTCGCTCAGGTTATCATGGTGGATCAGTTGGTCATGATCTCATAGTTCGCATCAGGTGCAACCATCTTTTAGTGCCCTTCCAGCTCAGAGTTCATCTTGGGAACCATCGGTTCAGAATTCATCTATGTCTGGTTCTTCCAGTGGTTATCTCGGTGCTAGGAGTTCCCTTCATTCCCCAGTGCCATTCTCCGAGAGAGGTTGCTTTGAGTGTGGAGATGTGGGCCATATTAAGAGGTTTTGCCCTCGTCTTGCGACAGGTACTTATCAGCAGAGGAGTCAGCCCACGATTTTAGAATCAGTAGTTGCACCGCCCGCCCAGGCAGCTAGAGATGGGGGTCAGGCAGTTAGGGGTCGCCCAAGAGGGGGAGGCCGATCCGGTGGTGATCAGGCCCGATTTTATGCATTCCAGGCCAGACCGGATGAGATGGCTTTTGATGTCGTAATCCCAGGTATTGTTTCAGTTTGTCACGAGAAGCTTAAGTTTTTAACTGATTCCGGTTTGTCATATTCCCATGTTCATCATGAGTTATCCCATTCTCTGGATATGCCCGTGAATCTGTTGCTACATCTGTTCATGTGCTCGCCCCTTGTAGGTGATGTTGTTGTTACGGACCGTGTGTGTCGGTTGTGTGTGATACCTATTGGGGGTCTGGAGACCCGGGTGTGTGCATGGTAAGGTTATTCGGCGGTTGATGGCTTTTGGAACAACCCTTGGCACGTTCGAGGACGAACGTTTATTTAAGAGGGGGAGATGTAACGACCCGGTCCGTCGTTACATAAAATATGCATTTTTAATCGCTATTATTGACTTGTCATAGGTTGGTTATTCTATTATTGATGTGTTAGAGTTGATAGGCTTGAAATCGGAATGGTTAAATGAGAATTCAGTAACTTAGTCTATAAAAGATAGCCTTATAATGGGAAAAGTCAATTGAGAGTTGACTTATTGTGAAATGACCTCGGAATCCGGATTTTATAGCTCAGATAGCTTCGTTAGGTGATTTGAGACTTAGGAGTGTGCTCGAAATATTTTTGTGATGTCCGCTGTAGAATTAGGTTTGAATTGGCGAAAGTTAGTTTTGGTGATTTTCGGTTGGCAGTGAAAAATAAGCTATCGGGGTCGGAATGGAATTCTAGAAGTTGTAACAGGTTCGTAATGTCATTTTGGATACGTCTGCAAAATTTCAGGTCAATCGGAGTTGTTTTGGATAGTTTCGGCAACATTGGTGGATTTTAGAAATTTCAAACTTCTTAGGCTTGAATACGATGTAAATTTGGTGTTTTGATGTTAGTTTTGGTGTTTTGAGAGTTCAACTAAGTTGGAATGATGCTATAGGATGTGTTGTTAACTTTGGTTGGGGTCCGAGGGGCTCGGGATTGAGTTCGGGTGATTAACGGGCATTATTGGACTGAAAAACACTGATGTTTCTAGTGTTTTCACAGTTGAAGGTTGTTCACTGCGATTGCATAGGTAGGCGTGCAATCGCGTAGGGTTAAAATGGACCAGGGTGAATTTGTTCAGTGCGATCGCGGAATACGAGTTGCGATCACGTAGCATTGGGGGTCAGTTCAGTGCGATCGCGTGGGGTTCATCGCGATCGCGTAGAGGAAAACTGGGCGTGTGGGGTTGGCTGGCGATTGCACTGTGCGATCGCGTGCACAGTGCTGCGATCGCGGAGGTTAGGAGCATTGGTCTATACGATCACATGGCCTGGACCGCGATCGCGGAGATCAAATCACTAGGCATATTTAAATAAACTCTTCTGCGACTTTAACCTTATTTTACACCATTGTTGTACGGAAAAGAGCTTTGGGGACGAATTTTGAAGAGGAAAATCCTTGTTCTTCATAGAGGTAAGTGTTTTGATTATTAAAACTCAATCATGGATGATTATAGAACATAAAATCAGTGTAATTTCATGGAAAATCAGTAGAAAAAGGTGGGTTTAGGGCTTAAGATTTTGAGACCTTTAGGGATTGATTTGAGGGGTCAAACGAACTCCGATTTTAGTATTCTTTATATGTACGGACTCGTGAGATGATGAAGAGCAGTTTGGTATAAAAATTTCTAAGTTTCAGGATGCGGGCCCGGGGGTCGGGTTTTGACAAAATTCGGGTTTTGGGATAAATTTGATATTTTTCAATTGGAATTTATTCCTTAAGCATAAATTGATGATAAAAATCTGAACTTGGTAGATTTGGAGCACTTAGAGGCCGAATTTAGAGACAAAGGCATTGCGGAGTAGTATTTTAGCCGGTTTTGAGGTGAGTAACGTTTCCAAACTTGGTTCTGAGGGTTCAAAACCCCGAGCTAAATGATTTATGACTATTGTTGAGGTGACGCACATGCCAAGTGACGGGCGTGAGGGCGTGCACCGGGTGTTTGTGTCCTGGGTTATCCCATGGCCCCGCTTAGTGATTATTCCATGATGATATCTGTGAATCTATTAATGTGGTAATTGTGAACATGTTAGAAATCATGTTAAGTATAAATGCTAGGCTTCACGCCGGAAATGCTGAGACCCGAGTGGTCGTATATTGCTGTCTCATGTTG